>JAVTVY010012733.1:0-52159 GCA_036873755.1 Hanleya hanleyi
TTAGTATATAATTTTGATAGCTGAAATGTACTTGAACCTGATAGTAGAGGAGCATAAATACCCATAAGTCCTGACCCCAGATTGACAGTTGAATATACATCTTTGACCCGCGATTAGACATACATTCCTCCCTAACCCGACTTTGACACTGGACTACACATACATTCCTCTCTAGCCCCGCTTTGACAGTGCACTAAGCGAACATTCCTCGCTAACCCCGCTTTGACACTGGACTACACAAACATTCCTCTCAAACCCTGCTTTGATACTGAATACACATACGCTCGTCCCTAACCCCGCTTTCAAACTGGAATACACATACGTTCCTCTCTAACTCCGCTTTGACACTGGACTACACCAACATTCCTTCCTACGAACTAGGCATGCATAGTACTTACTAAAATATTATCAGCATTTTATTATTGACTGGGGAGTCTCTCCCTTTTGAGATTAAATTTGTACTAGTATATCAATCCAATCAGTGTCTAATTAGTATATAGGGTTGTCCCTCTTGTATTGTAATTATCTGCCCTTCATGGGATCTATGATTAGCGAATAAATAAAATTGAATCTTGTTATCACCGCCCCTTCAATTCTGTCTGGGCCGTCGTTCCATAAAAACGTGTAGAGTAAGGAGTTGATATATCTTATCACATTGTCTGGTTGATTTGGCAAGGCAAGAAAAAAGGTCTGTCAGTTTAGATAAGTCAAGAGATTTGATAATAGTATTTTCCCCCAGTAGTGTCAAATTCCGTAATCTCCATATATGTAATTACAAGCGTCTGGTCCGTCATTCATAATCCAGCCGTCGTCCATCAAAGAATAGCCGCGTCCATAATCCAAAGACCTATTCCATATTCCATATAACAGCATTAGCACCAATTTCAATGATGCCGGCAAGCAGCAGATTGACTGATCTTGCGAAATCCCATTTATATCTTGATTGTTTCTAATCATGCGGTCGAGTACTTCTGCACACGAGAGAAAATTATAACGGGAAATTGGATCTCATTGCCTGCAACCTTGGCGTATGACAAAGAATGACGAAAGGTTACCATTCTGTAATATACGTATACTTATAAGTCGGTAAGGGACAATTTCACCAATTTTTTGAAAGCTTTCACCAAAATTAAAGTTTTAAAACAATCGTTGATGAAGTCCCAGAATACCGAATCGAATGCCTTTCAAAATCAGTAGATAATAGTAAACCAGGTATTTTCCTATCTTTTGTTTCAGACAATAAGTCATATATTATACGTATATTTTCTCCAATATATCTGCCTAAGATAAACTATTCTGATATTAGTGGACAATTTAGTCAAGAACCGTCTTTAATCTATTCGCTATACAGGCACTGTCAATCTTATGGCTGACATTCAATAATTAAGGTAACTGGGCGCCATTTTTTAAAAATAGATTCTAGCTTTATCTGGTTCGGGTAGACAAGTTATCACACCTTGATTCTGAGTAATAGATAATTCCCCACTTTGAAACCCCGTGGTTATTGGCCTTAAAAGAAAGTTGCACAATTTAGTCCAAAACCGTCTAAACCAGGACTTATCTCGTTTTTCATATTTAGCCAGGCATTGCACAGTTCATTGGTGTGTTATTAATTTATTTGATTGCATATAATTGAACCTGTTTTAATAACTAGATATTTTCTAAGAAATCAGCAACATCCGCATGTGGTTTAACTCGGTTTGCATATGTCATTTTAAAATTCGTTTTGTGCATTCAAAATATATTTCTTATTCTGTATGTCTCCACCTTCGTCTAGGGTCAGCTTTGTTATTACTTTATTCGTATAATTCCTCTTCTTTACCAGTAAAAAATTATTTGGTAGGTTTTTTCCTTGCATCCTACGAGCGCAACTTTTTTCTTGTCATTACCCTCAATCTCGACTCTTCGAAATCTTTTTTTAGCTGTATTTATCTCTTCTAATTTTGATTCTTCTATGTCTTCATAGTTAGGATTGAAATCCAGAATATTCGGATTGTTTTCGTTCGGATTTATTTTTATATTTTCCGGTGTAGTTTGTCTCACTCATATCTCCAGAACAACCGGGCCGATTCGGTTGGAACTTCCAGGGATGATTACATGTCTAGGGATCTGTTGCACCTGCGTTTAATTCTTTTAATAAATTGAATGGTATGTCGGCCATTTTGAATTTACACCATTTTGGGGGAAAAAATGTCTAACAATCTTCTCCTCTGAAAGTACTGATCCAATCGACTCCAAATTTGGCATACATGATCGATGGGCTGGCCCTCCATACTATACTCAGGGGAAGTTGATCCAAAAGACAAAATGGCCAATCAAAATTTTCGGGATTTTCATGTAACGGCTTTGGCCAAGTAAAGTAACTACTTATATGCAGCCTGACATGGAAAACAAGAATACGCAAAAATTACGTCTCTAAATCACGTAGTTTATCCGTTAGACAAAAACAAATTTCAAGTGATATTGGTGCGATGAAAAGTTCGCGTTGCAACAGATTGCCGGTTATAATTTTTTCGCATATATATTCTGTCATTAATATCTCCAGAATGGCTGGATCGATTCAGTTGGAACTTGGAGAGATCATTACATGAGAATAGGCCTAGTGCACCCGGGTTAAACTGCTGCGATAAGCTGAATGGTTTATCGGCCATTTTGGACTTACCCCGTTTTTTTAATAAAAGGTGTAAGAATCTTCTCCTCTGGAACTAGTTAACCGATCGACTCAAACTTGGCATACATGAACGATAGAGTGGGGCCTCTATACGATACTCAGAAAAAGTTAATCCGTAACAGAAAATGACCGCCTATCACCAATTAAATTCTTCGCAATTTTTTTTTAAGTAACGAGTTTGGCCAAGAAAAGTACCTATGTATATGGTACGTTACATGGCGATCAAGAATATATATATAAAAAACGTTTCCAACAGTGAAGTGTCCAGAAACAGTTGATCTCCAATAAATAATTGTAAATCTTGTTCTGGAACACTTTTTACCTTTTCCCGTTTATACGGTACGTTAGTGTTGCATATTCTTCTACTGTTTCTTTTTCTTTCAAAAGAGAGCAATTCAATTTCCAATACTCCCCCTGCCCCCTCCCTCTCTCTGCATTTGTAATTTTACTCCTGAGTGATCAGTTCTGTGTCCTGGAATAATTTGCACTTCTGTCGTAATATTAAATTATTACAGGAAAGAAATCGAGTCTTGCTTGCTTCCTCGGCTTTTTGCGTCTCCATGTGTGTGACTATGCTAATTGATTGTAGAGGCTAGTTAACTAATTTTGGTAATCAATTAATCAACTTCTATCAACTGTGACTCATAAAGTAATAATTATGTGCTGAACGACTGAACAAGGGCGACAACTCGTATTGCTTCGTTTCGCAGTTGACTGGAGAAATAGTTCACCAGTTTCTAATGTAGTTTGCACATAGTTATCACTCAGTATATGTCATATAGATACGAGTTTGGGGGATGGTTACTACATTGTACTTACTCGCGGAAAGTGAATATATATATCAAGTTAACGGTTCTGCACGGTCAGTATTCAAATAGCACGATGGTACGATGACACGATGGTACGATGATACAATGATACGATGATACGATGGCCTAGATGGTACGATAGCACGATGGTACGATGTAAACAATTAAAAATCAATTAATATAATTCATTTGCGCATGACTTTGATTGGATCAAGCGACTTGGGCAACTCTTCTGAAGCGAGATGGTACGATATGATCGTACGATGGCACGATCGTACGATGGTACGATGAAACCACGGTGTGTATTCAAACATATCGCGTTGAAAACAATTAAAAATCAATTAATATAATTTATTCGCGCATGACTTTCGTTTGATCAAGCGACTTGAGCAACTCTCCCGAAGAGAAATTGTACGATGATACGATGGTACGATGCGATGGTCCGATGGTACGATGACACGACTGTACGATATCACGAGTGTACGATATCACGATGGTACGATGCGATGGTACGATGGAGAAATTTCCATCATACCATCGTATCATGGCATCGTGCCATCGTATCATCGCATCGCGCCATCGTACCCATCGCATCGTACTATCGCATCGTATCATCGTATCATCGCATCGTGCCATCACATCGTACCATCGCCCTGGTAAATATAAGGCATAGTACGATGGTAAGACATGGAAGATATCAGCCTTGAGGGTTTTCTACCGAACCGTTTGACCACTGCCTGTGAGGAACGTGGCGTGTTTTAATGACACAAGGCATAATACTTATTTGTAAATGGAATTTTTGCATAAACAGAACTAAAAAAACGCAAAGCTGAATTTGATCGTGAATGGAAATGAGAATGTTCTGTCATTGTGAAGTTTTTAGTATGCTATGTTTGCTTCGGATTAGGCAACTGAGTTGAAACATGTACATCATAGAATGGTATTGTTCACTCGCATCGGCGGCCAGTTAAAACAATAAAGCACGACGCCATTTTTTTTACCGCCCCACCATAATGAGTTGAGAACAATGTTGGTTCCTCTTCGATAGTCGCTCTCTTTATCTTTTTTTTTATATATTTATTTATTGTAAATAAAAATAAATAAAGAGAGCAATGATCAGAGAGGAACCAACATGGCGTCACGAAACAACATCACATTTTAGCCATGAAGCCAAGATTGGCATGAAGTACAACAATTTGTATACCGAGAATAATCCGCCCTTCTCATATTAATCCTTGGGCAATGCTGTCTTGCCCATGTGGCGGCGACAGTTGCACATCAGGTGGGCCACCGCGTGAGCTTCGGTTCATTCTCAGGATCTCTCTTCTATGTTTATAAGACGGAGCGTTTTTTTCAACTATTGATAACTGGAATAAATATGATAATGTTGATCAAATATTTCTGCTCTTCCAAGAATAACCCATAAACTTACATTTATGATAATTTCGGCAACTTCAGGTCGAAAATATACCGTTATCATCCGGTACCGTTAAACGTCCTGGCTGCGTCTTGTTTGCGGTCCTCAGTGTGTTATGGGGTGTCTGGTTCCATGCTGCTTCAAAGATTTCTTCTTCGAAGTAGCGGGAACGCAACTTGAATGGGTGGTGCTTAGTTGGTTCGTCGCGATATGACAGAAACAATGTTAAATACGACGTTAAATCCTATTCACTCACTCACTCATGCCACTCACTCATCCGGTGCCGGAGCAACGTCCGCTGCCATCGAGGTCAGAGAGCATAGTCCAGGAATTAACATGAATTAAAGTGCAAATGCCCCATTACAAGTCATTAAATCTGATGGTTCTCAACTAGCGGCTAACACCTTCTATTACTGTCTGTAAAGATATGAAAGTAAACCATATCCAGAACCGACTTTAGTCGACAACTACCTACATGTATCGTTCATTTCTTGTGTATAAAACTCGCTGCGGTTCTGGTGTAACTTTAATGGATTTTGTGTGAAATAAAAAGGTGTTATTCACAAATACACTACCCGGCTCAACACTGTGAGGAATAAGGTGGTCAAAATGACCAATGACCAGGACGACCAACCTGAAGGAGCCCAGCTTCAAACAGCTGACATGAAAACGTGAGGGATGACGTATGTCGGGTGATATGCGTATATCCTTGTGCGCATGATGCTACGTTTACATGCTGCATTTGCAGAAAGTGGAGTCGGTAAATATTATTAGGGATAAAGGGAATAGGTGCTTGCAAACAAGACACTAGTCTAGTTTTGACCTTTGACGTATTCACTTCTGCCATCACATTTACTTGTCCCTCTTAAGGTGATCAGCTGACCCGCACAGTGTGTGTAATTGACCTGAATCCTGAGGACGTATTATACCCCTTTCAATCACGTGATAAATTGTGCAGTCATTCATCCGCATGACAGGTGATCACTTATCCAGAATGGTAGCCTACGGTAGCATCGCTTATGTAACATTAAAGTACTTAAATTGTCAACGCACAGTACATGTGCCGCAAGGCGTTCAGTCCTATATGTAACCCCATACACCAAATTAAAGCTTGGTCTTCCGAATGAGCCAGTCCAGGGACCTCGCGCTGGCAATTAAGTTGATATCACGTTACATGAGGGAGGTGACAGAATTGTATAACGATCCCCAACCGCCATTTGGAGGCCTGCGTTGCATCAAGTGATAGAAGTGGGATTTAATTGTCATGGATGTTGGGGGCCTACGTCATCAGGTTTCAGGCCTATTGTGGTTACCCTTATGAAGCAAACGAGCATTTTCTTTTATACCTTCCAAAATATACGGTCTGTTACACACGACCCAGTTTTCCTTCGCAATTTTATAATATTCGATGTAAACTGGTCCGTGTGTATTGCGAAAGACCGCAAAATTTCAACTTGCCCAAAAAATAACATGAATACCTATCACAGTCAGAGATATTTGAGAGAGGGAGTGAGAGAGAGACAGAGATTTCACCCTATCTGGCCTGGGCTTTTTGGGACCTGTTGTGGCCTGGCGGGGGCGAAATGGTCCCCTCTAATTATTTTTCTTACCTCTTGAGCTAGGGAGCTGAAACTTACCACACTATACCCTTGGGTCAAACTCTACCAGAAAATGTAAAAAAAAATTCAAGATGGCCGCCTTGATGACGTCACAGTGACGTCATTTTCAAAAACGGCATTTTTTGGTCAATTTTTCAGTCAGATTTTCCGAATTTTTTATTTATGCAATTTCTCCGCCAAAACTACATGATAAATTAGTAAATATTAATGTGATGTGAAATAAAATAGTTTTTGCCCACTTTTCATCTCGGAAAAGCAGAAATTTTGAAGAAATAAGACAAAAAACATCACTTTTCTGGGACCCCACGTGGCCGCTATCTTGAATTTTCCCATGATCCTCTGCTCAGGGGGGGAGGGGGGAGGAGGGGTATGCAGTCGCGGTCAGCAATATTTCAGCCACATGTATATATCGACGATCAAATAAAATTCTAAGTACTCCAACAAAAAACAAGTTAATAATCCAGCAATCCAGAAGTAATCAATTCAACAAACCAAAAACATGTACATACATTAAAATTTATACAATAACCTAAAATACAGTCTTCTTTTGCCCGACTGAAAAGATCTTCTAAATTAGCTGCGTGATAAGAAAGAGACTCTTAAAATCTATACATTCGATCAGAATATGTTTTACTGTGAAATCTTGGTGGCATGGAATATAACTTGGGGCTGGTCCCTTTATCAGTAAATGTTCGTGAGTTATTGCCGATTCTACATCGCCTGATCATGGCTTGATCGAAACGTTTCTGGCTGCTCAGATGAGCATTTCCTACAGTTTTTTCAAACTATAAAGTTTGTTGTTATCCACAGCATTTCATAAATCTTGAAACAGCTTCCTCACATATGCACAGATAGAGGGCCTGAAATCGCTATATGGGATTCTAACAGGATCAACCTCATTATCTAGAGCTACCTTAGCCATTTCATCAGCTTCAGTATTTCCTTAAATGCTAACGTGGTTTGGCAACCAACAAAACACATCAATCTGTTGAAGAAATCCACGGTAATATAATTGTAGAATATTCAAGAGGGTGGGATGAGTTGAAGTTCCACTTTCAATCACTTGAATGCATGACAGTAAATCTGAGATTTTCAATACGTTTGCGCAGCTCCGTTCTTATACGTCCTGGCTTCTTTTATTTCTGCGATTTTCAGTGCCGAAGCCAAAGCTTTATTGTTAACTTTAGAAGGTATTGGGTCTACTATAGGAGGAAAATATGTCTATGGTAATATAAATGTAGAATATTCAAGATGGTGGAATGAGTTGAAATTCCACTCTCAATCACTAGAATGACAGTGAATCTGATATTTTGACATATTTTCTTCTTATAGTAGACCCACTAGCTTCTAAAGTTAACAATAGAGCTTTGGCTTCGGCAGTGGAAAATACAGAAATAAAAGAAGCCGGGACGTATAAGAACCGAGCTGCGCAAACGTATTGATAATTTGATCTCGTCTCTGCGCCACGCGAACTGTGTAACACAGAGCCGTATCGATACTGCTAGGCGGACTGCACCTTGAGAGAGCATTTGGAATAACCAATATGTGAATTGCAACAACAATTACAAGAAGTAGACCAAATATCATGATTTATTTTTATTTTTTTTCAGAATGCCCCAGATTTTTAGTATAACAGGCATGGGCATAAGTTCCCGGTAAAAAAAAAAAAAAAAAAAATTGCGGTATCATTCCATACTCGAGTGTAAACAGATATGACCAAGTGCCACCAGCAAATAAAACTGGTTAGTCATACACACGATCTAAGAAACTGGACAACCGGAGAATTTCTATAGAAAATGGTGGTCAGTCGAGATCACTGGGCAAGGAAAACTTGGCCTAACGATCAGAGAAACACTTTATTCTTAGAACTAGCACCCTACCCTAGCATTTCATACAAATCGCCCTTATAGGAAAATCCAGATGTTAATGACGAATCCAATGTAGAGATAATGAATACTGTGTAAAAATTCTGCATAGACTCTGAAAGATTTAGAAAAGGTCCATGTATGTTCAGATGGGTAAATGGGCCCAGAAAAACAGATGCGGTGTAGAAATGCCAAAAATAATATATTACATATACAAGAAATTGTTCAGTTGACATGAAGTACAATATTATATTGTATACAACGAGGTTTCAAGGTAATGAGTCTCATCATCCTCAAATAACAGGGCCGTGAAGTAGTGCATTCGTGCAAAACCTGCAATTTTGAGTCGAAAACATTTGATATTTCTTTCTATAAAGATATGAAGATAAACGATAACCAGAACCATCGTAATACAGCATACTCGCTGTTCCAATATGTAGAGGTAGACCAAATCTGGTTCTGGTTATCGTTTTACCTTCATAGGTTTACAGAAAACAATAAGAATTGTTTTCACCTCAGAATTAACTATTTTGCACGAATGCACTAGTTTACGGCCCTGTTACTCGAGAATCATTATACTCAGTGCCTTGAAATTTTTCTACGTATACAATATAATATTGTACTTCATGCCAATTGACCAATTTCTTGTAGTGGAAGTATTTTATTTTGGTACTTCTGCATTGCACCTGACCTGGAGCCATTTACCCATCGAAAGACTCAAGGTCCTTCAATTAATTGTTATTATCGATGTTTGCCAATATCTCAAGATTTGTCTGTATTGAGTATTTTTGTATTTACTTTCGAGAAAAGATATATTCATGATTTTGAAAGTTTAGCAACTTCTCCATGATATGTATATAATGTACCTCCTATAATCCAGAGCGGATATTATTCAAGAAACTATGTGTCTAACGGAGTTATAATTATCAAGAGCTACATGTACGTATTCATTTGTATATTCATTTCTTTATTGCCACAACTGGTTTAGTGCCATTTACCATCCGTCATCTTGTTTGTATTCATATGTAAATACATCCATTGTCATCTGGAGAGGTGTTAGTATAGGCTTGTCCTGTTCACCTATCCATTACTGAAATAACCCGTTGTTCAAACCAAAGAGTCACGCCTGCGGTACAACTGCCGGGCCACCCAGAAATGGTCCATTTTGACCTCTTTATTTCTCTCAGTGAATGCCCTGTAGTAAGTATACAAATGATAACACAATTGTCGTAATTGTGACAGTCGTCTCATTAGTAGTTACTACAATATCCCTGTAATTATTTTGAGTATTCAATACACTGTTACGCTATATCGAAAAATTTATTTCTTACGTAATATTTCATTTGTGGCACATCATGGGGAATATTTCATTCGTGGCATATCATGGGGGCCTAAACCTAGTAAACCGCGCACCGTCCTTCACCTGTTCTTTCTTTCAGAATCATTTAAAGTTATCACTATTCGAACCCAACGGTAAATCACACATACTCTATGGTGATTCACAGTCAATTCACCCACAAACCGATTCACCCACAACCAATTCACCCACAACTCCAGGTCGATTCACCCACAAAAAAAGTCAACTCCCCCACAACCAGGTCAATTCACCCACAGTTTCAGGGTTGCTGTAGTCATCATACATAATGATTAAATTTCAGAGGACGTGGGTATATTGCATATATTGGGCAATTATTTGACTGCTTTTGGGGGAGGGAGCGATATTCTGGAAAATGTTATGGAAAATTAATAAACAATAGAATTTTAGCCAAGGTTGATTTCAAAGCAACATTTGAAGTAACTGAGAAGTAATCCACAGGTGTCACAGTGTAGCAAACAGTCATTCAGTGTGTAAATAATCTATGGGTAGATTACAAATAAAAGACAGAACAATGCTTAGTCTATTAACTACATTTGTATTCATCAGAATGACCAAGTTTGAATATTACATGTTCTTGAAATAAAATAGCGCAATATATCATTTAGCACAGACCATGAAATATAATACCAATATTGCATAATCTGTTTCTTAAAATAGTAATGTGTCATACATATAAATGAATTTATCATGATATTATGGATTACCCTGACCATAGACCTAGCCATTTCAGTGGAATCCCTGAACCAAACAACTTGACCATGGACAATCGACAGAAACAATAAAGTACATCCTAACCAAATCGAACAATGCCAACGACATCCACGCGCAGTTAGGGTGAAGCCTGCCACCCTACCCTGATAGCCGTTGGCGCAATGTTACAGGCACAGATTTCTAGGATCACAAATTTCTCTGGTTCCTAGTTTTTTTTCTGGGCGGCGCACGGTGTAAATTAATCGACGGAAACATTGTCATAACAACCACCAAGACATTTGACGAGAATAATATGAATCCAAACTGTTATGTACAGTTAATAAATCCTTATAGCTTCATATAGACTTTAATTCCTACTCCCAACTAAAACTTTTGTATATATCTCCTCTCCTTCACTCGTTTTGATACACGGAAATAATCGGCACGTTGTCGGGCATGTTACCTGAATTTTCCCTCAATTTTCACGAGAATTGTAACTATACAGGTTTACTTTGTGATATAGAATTTGTATATTCTGACTCAAAAGACTAGGAAGGACATACCAACATACTTCAGGAAAGCCTGGCGCCTATAATTCGCTAATTTCCTTGCATAATCCGAGCATACAGCAAGCGTTTTGGCGAGAGAGACGATTACCAAAGCATTCCACGTTCGCATTGAAAAAATCAAAACTATGAACTGCTCTTACTCCCTCAGCAGGTTTAGGGTGTTGTTTTCTAACAAAATGATTCTTCTTGATTTGTTTTACTTTGTTCGTTCGTCACCTGAACACATGCCTACGTTTTCGGTCTGTGTGAAAACTTTCATCTTTAATTATCTCAGTCGTTTGAGCACTTTCACTGTGAAAATCGCGCTCATTTAAAGTTGTCTGCTTTTCTTCAATCTAACACATTGCCGCGAGAAAGAGCGCGTGATTACGGACCAGACCACGTGATAATGTTGAATAATGACTGTCGTAAGGGTGATGTTCGACACATTGTCGGCCTATTCAGTGTAAGCGGCTGGTATAATAATGGCGTGTTGAAGACATTCTCTCTCCACAATTATATCTGAGAACCAGTCGGCAACAACTTCTTCTTCTCTATTCAGGTGAATAAAAAACAAAAATTAAGTATAAGAGGTTTCACCTCAGCCATGCAGAAGTACATGTAAACTAGGGTGTACTTGTTTCGATTGGCTGGAGTATATGTACATGTATACTGCACATGTGTGACATATTTTGCTTGTTATGAAATCCATTTTCTTAACCCTACCAGACCTGGAGGTGTATTATGCCCGTGTAGAGACGAACAATGTAACTTGTACCTGCTGATTTCCATTGTGTCTATACAATTCTGGCAGATGTAGGTTACCTCACATTGACAATTATTGTGTTCGCATGAACAATTTAGGGATATTTAGGCTTATGTATGCCTGGGTTTCCTCATCCGCCATTGTGTCCGAATGAACATTTTGGGCATTTGTACGTTACCACACACTGACTATTATTGTGTCCGCATGAACAATTCTGCCATATGTTGGTTACCACACATGGATTACCATTGTGTTCGCATGAATAGTTCTGGCATATGTAGGTTACCACACATAGCCTACGCAAGAACAATTCGGGCATACGTAGGTTAACACACACAGACTACCATTGTGCCCGCATGAACCATTTGAGCAGATGTATATTACCTCACTAAGACTATGAACAATTTGGATATGTTTACGTTGCCACACATTGGCTTCCATTGTGTCTGCATGAACGATTTGGGCATATGTAGGTTACTCCACATTCACTACCATTGTGTCCGAATGAACAATTCGGTATAGGTTGTTCGACATTGAATATCGTTGTCTGCTTGAACAATTCTAGCATTGGTAGGTTGCCACGCATAGACTACAATTTTGTCTGCATGATTCCATTTGAGCGTACATGGGTTAGCCAATATTTATTTCCACTGTGTCCGCATGAACGCGTCGACCATATGTAGGGTGCCCGACATTGAATATCATTGTGTCTGCATATACAATTCGGGCATATGTAGGTTCCCCCACATTGACTGGCATTGTGTTCGCATGAACAATTCAGTCTTATTCAGGTTACCCCGATAAAGACTATACTATACAGGTAGTATCGGACCCTATATGATATCGGCATATTGATTCCATACATACTACATACCGGTACGGAAATATCACGTACGAAAGAAATCTTTCAGTTAGCGTAAAGTATATTACCGTTTTCTAGGCCCTGGGTTTTTAATAGCAGCATCTTGAAGTAGTGGATTTGTGCAAAATCGTTTATTTTGAGGTGAAAGCAGCACACTTTTCTCTCCGTAAACATATGAAGCCAGTCGAGAACCAGGATAAACTTAACACCAAAATATTGACCGCGTCCATAGTTTGTTGTTACCCAGGAACGGGTTTGGTTCTGGACTGGCTTCATATGTTTATGGAGAGAAAAGTGTGTTGTTTTCGCCCCAAAATATACGATTTTGCACAAATCCACTACTTCAAGATGCTGTTACTGAAAAAAAAAAAATAAAAAAAAATAAGACCCAGTGCCTAGAAGATTCACGGAGCATAAGAAATGATAATATACTTTACCCTAACCGAAAAATTACTTTCGTACGTGATGTTTTATTTTCAATTTGGCACTCCAAAACCGCACCTCATGGGGGCGAAAATCTCATTAAACCGCGTCATCTCCTTCACAATTTTCAGTTCGATCGTTGTTTATGAACATATAGTTCGGACCGTATTCCGACCACAATTCTTGAACCTCATGCCGGATATCTTCGTACAATATTTGAGAAATTGATTTGAGAAATAGTATTGGACTTAAATGTAAAGAAACATATTTTCCCAATCGCTAACTTCGAAAATCCACAAACTTTCCTCACATGAGGCATACATGTATCTCACATGTAATGGGGAAAAAAGAAAGTACATATCCGTTTCTCTGAAAAGAATATTCAAAGTTCAAATTACTTTGTCCAATAAATCTAGTTTGTTTCAAAATGAGTTAAAATTATGTCTCTGCTTTTCTGTCTAAATACACGTTCTACACTTATAGTGTGTCCCGCCACTTTCGATATAGACCTATTTTTATTTCGAGTTGCATGTACATGTAAGTAGTTCGACATTTAACATAACTTCAAAGTAGTAGAATTTCCAGGATAAGTTTATAATGAAGTGGGGTAGGAGCCTTGAATTCACGGCCAATTGAGGCCAGCAGCAACAGATGACCGATCGTAAAGCTAAACCTGTCTAAAAATGACATGTAAACGACTATCAAGAAAAGATTTACGAGAAGGTGCGCGGATGGTATGGCCGTGTTCCGGCTCGCACTGGTTTTTGTCATAGATATCACGCGCACCTTTTTGCGTACCCTCTCACCCCCGCGGATGTATCGCGAAGAACGTTCGGTCTTAAGATATCGCTCCGTCACGGGAAATTGCAATTCGTCGTGCCCAGGTGGCGAATCGGTATCGCTGTTTAAGATACTCGACTTCCTTTATTTTACATTCATGCAGCAATGTTGGTGTAGGGATGGTGGAAAAGTCTCTGGATGTGCTTTTAAACTTGAAAGATTTTTTCACACTTGATGCACCAGAAATTGAAAGTGTTTACAAGACAATTAATCGCGAGGTCCCGATATCATCTCGTATAATAGTTGTTTCACGCTTCCGTGATCAGAACGTATTCTCCTGGTGGATCACCTTGCAATTCCAGTAAACGTCAAACGTTTTTTTGTTTTTCATATTATTTTCATTGAATTTTATTTCAATATTTCCGCTGTTATCCATGGAATCCATACAGAAAAAAGGTTTTTATGTTTACTTTGAGTTTCAACACATTAAATGCAAGGTTCAAATTGACTTGACATGCACTCATGAGTCACCATCTCCCAGATTTTGGTGAAATATGCACATTGGAACAGTGAATCTGTGTTGAAACTCAAAGTATACATACCTTAAGCTTGAATCAAGCACTGGAAAGTGCATACAAAGTTCAATATATATGCATTAATGAAGTGTGACGTCACTGGACCTAAATATGATTGCAACAGACCACCATAGAATACCATGCTTTAATTGCAGTTTACTCTGTGTAATAAAATCGTAAAAAATTAAAATAAATATTTCCCGACACTGTTCGCAATGGTCTTTCATTTAATTGAAACTTTATTTGAGAGTTTGCGATCACTTTAAAATGTCTTTGGTTAGACGGTTTGTAAACAAGTCAAATGACTTTTCTGTAAGATAAGCTGCAGTTTATAAACAGGCCACGTAGCATTCACTCCAAAAAAAAAATAACAGTAAGAATCCTTAATTGGTTATGGACTATTCCTCTACCATAGCACCAGCGGATTATTCCGCAAAATTGCAGAATTCTCCGGAGCATGTTAAGAACTTCCTTAACATGGCATGAAATATTCCTTGTAATGTATTGAGGCATTTTTGGTCGATTTTTCGCTCAGATTTTTCGATTTATTTATTTATATTAATTCTTCGCAAGAACCGCATGAAAAACTAGCAAATAATTGTTTGATGTGAAATAAAATAGTTTTTGTGCACTTTCTCTCGCAGAAAGGTAAACATTTTGAAGAAAAATGACGAAAACATCACTTTTCTGGTACCCCATTTTTAATTTTCTCAAAATGACCCCAATATGATAAGCTACAAAGTCACTGAGTGTCAGCTCTCAAGTTTTTGTCGTTCCGGAGATAGGACAGAAAGTTTGGTACAATATTTTTTCTGACATGATAGCTTATCATTTAACTAATTTATATTTTTGAACGTGACTTTCTAACATGGAACTGATACATAGCTTATGAGAAACGGAAAATCAAATTATTTTATGTGTAGAAATACGAGAAATATACATAGGAGAAAAGATGTATCTCTGAAAAACAGCGTGTCACTTTGATGTCCCGGAAATTCATGCCTGTTGTCGAAACTCACATTCCATATAAGCAAAAGTTGCCTCCCATCGTTACTAGCCACAATGAGGTCACGAGGCCCAGTTTGATTTTCTGTTTACGACGATATTAGCCTAATTTTCAATAAGTAATTAATCTCAAGGATTTAACTGATTTTAAATTCTATATACAATAAAGCTTGGGACAATTTGGATATAGTGCATGCCGATGTTACTCAATACATTGCGCAGAATTTTGACAGCGTGACTGGCACGAAATGAAAGGAATAATATTCAAAACTCGTGTGAAAAATAAATGAATCCAAGCTAATTGATTATGAAAGTAATTTTTTAAATAGTGGAAACAAAGCTATTGGTCTCCTATTTCATCAGTCCGACTACTTCACCCAATACATTCATCCAATGAGGTGGCATCTTAAACTTTAGTCCGGATATCTACGGAAATCCATGATGTCCGATTGGCTGAACAGAGAAAGTGTATAGCACTTCCAGTTTGGTAGAACCAAAGGTGACGATCTTCATTCAAATGCATGAAGGCGCCACAGAAGCTTGAATCTGAATGTTTGCATTGATAGAAATAGAGAATTGATAATGATTAATACGAGAATAAATGAATAAAAGAGAAATAGTTACTTTCCTTTATAATGTTCCAGAACGAGGCACGTCCCCTGTTGTGACGTCGACTATCAGACGATCAAAGAGGTAGTCGACGCTGCGATAGGGGACGTAACTCTTTCTAAAATATTATAAAGGAAAGTAACTCTTCGTTCTTCATTTATATATTCTCATATGAATCATCATCAGTTCTCCACCAATCAAACATCCAGATTCAATTAAGCTCCTTTGGTAGGCGCATCCCACAAGCCTCCGTGATAGGTCATACACACAAGCCGCCTCAACAAGGTATGGTTACAAAATAAACACAAACAGTGTCCTCCAAAAATATGGAAGCGAAATATCAACGTGGGAAGACACGCACGAAAGAGTGAATATCAAAAAGTTTGTGACGTATGCTACCTACAGTGGCGAAGTTATACAAAAATGAGATTTATCTTCTTTATTTATTTCGCAAAAGATTTGGTATAAATTGCAGCCTGAGTAGTTTGTTTAATCGTCATGACACGGTGCGTAATCTTCCGGTCATCGTGGTGAGTAGACTGAGTGGTTGCTGCAAGAGCCTATAAAATTATACTGTCGAATTATACAATAAAACTAATAAGTTGTTGCTTGCAGGCGTGAGAGATTACCCCGCCCTCTGGTGGCCACTTCGAAACTAATGATTCCTTATCTCCCTTTATTACCTATAATCTATGAAAACCAAGCCGTAAATAACATACGCTATATAGAACGTGTCATGAACGAATACAGCCGCCAGTAGATAAGTATATGATAATTCATACCCGGTGTATAATATTTCAATCAGATAATTGTTCGGTCGGGCCACTGAAATGAACCAAAACTCAAACAAATCGCTTTGATCTGGGCTTGCTAAGATTAGTCAACCCGCAATTACAAGATAAGGTAGAAGGGGAAGTTTTTGAAAAATAGAAAAAAAAACGTTTGCCTTCGGTAAAAATGACTATTATCCCGCAGCTAATGAATCAGGACTTGGCATATTCCACGGGACGATACGCCGTCGGGGTTGCCCCTAAAACCATAACTCAGTCTGAGGAAAGACTCGTAGCCGCCATACTGTCTCGTCCCCTCACCTAAATATGCTGGAGGGAAGAGCTATGTCAAAATATATCTTCTAAATAGCGAAGATTATAGGAGGTATAGGTAATACTATAAGAAACTGTCGGCTACAATCACGACCGCTGCTGGGTAAATCCACATCGCCTCTTGTAGTTTACCTACCGAACTTATTCAGGTTGTAAAAACTTTTACTCATGGCCCTAAACTTCGCGTTTTGAACGGCTTTAATAGTCGAGGAATAAGTTTTTGTCAAAAGGGCAAATTTAAAGACGAAGTAGAAAAGTCATTAGAGGACACATTAAATTATTGTCTCCAATATCAGCACGAATACTAATTAATTGCTTAATTTGAGAACAGAAAATCTGAAATCACACTCGGATCGTAAGGATCAATGATGAGCCTAGAAAATTGCTGTAATATTATTCACTTTGTAGGCATGCGTGTTGGAAAAGATCCAGTCACCAGATACGTGAATACGTAAACAAAATTTACATTGTGCGAAAGTATTATTTCCCTTCAAAGCGAGAAAGCAAATGCACAATTTTGTTCCATGCATTCATCTCTAAATACCCCTATGACATCGGAGAACTTCGATTAGGCATGGCATTGCACGTTTCCAATACCGTTATAATTTTCATTAGATAAACGTAGGTGTATTTTACAGAAAGTGTAGTCCATTTCTCCCGAATCCACAAGCTCCGTGTAATCTATGTTTATTTAATTCTTTATGTAACAAGTTTAATACCCAATCCACAATACCAACATGTGAAGATTAACATCGTATAGGTAGCTTATCATTTTAAGCCCATTTTGGGGAATATGCCCAGGATATTACATCCAATAGATAGGTCTCTTATAAGAAAAAAAGTTCAGAATCGAGCTGAAATGAGACACACGCTTCATGTAACACGCTCTATTCAATTATGCTGATTGAAATATCCATATATATAATACATCTCTCTCGATCTCTTAAATGAATAATTATTTAGATAATCAGTGCATCTCATAACGGTGAACTCTACACGTGCACGCCATGCTTTGTTATTTGCTGAAATCACCCAAGTCGTGGAGATCGAATGTATTTCTGTACCGGGATTTGTGGAGAATTCTAAAACATTATGCTTTTATCACTTGTCTTATAAGTAGAGATATAGAATGGGAGGGTGTAAAAAGATCGGTATATATCGCTAATTTATAGATAAAATGCATTTTATGATGTCCACTGTCATTGTGGTATATGAAAATGTGGGAAAATAATTCTATCATTTCAGAACAAGGACAACAACAACAACAACGACAAAGAAAACCATTGTTGATCCAACTGTTTTCGACCAGCACTTGGTAGTAGATATTGGACTAGAGATACACTGATTCAGACGACTCATACCAGTGGGTAATGAGACTGGGGTAACTTTGGTTTTACTTAAAGTTTTGTCACCGTGGAGGATCACGAGAGGATCATGGACACGAGAGCAGGGACGCAAGCATCCTCCCCACAGCGCATGCTCCATTTCGCAGGCCCCATTATCCATTCCTGCCTCCAATAGCGGAACTTGACCTTTACTACGTTGCTCTACTGACGTATAGGGGAAACCCCACGTACGCACGGTTCAACTTGAATCCGGCCGAAAAACTCTTTCAGTTTTGCACATGAGCGAACTACTTTTCATATGCTCTGTCCAGATAAACAGGGAAAATAATCTCCAGATAATTGTTTTCATCGCTAGGTCAACAGAGGTATTATGCAGACTTGAAAAGTAATCGAAATATTCGGCAAACATCTATTCTGCTATATATGATGTCACATCCGGCGATGTGCGCGAAGGCCCCGAATCCGGTCCAAAAATCTGACTGGTGGCTGGGGTACTATTAGACCCCCAGCGAGGTGGTTGGGACGCAAGGTGGTTTATGAGCGTACCGTGAACAGGAATTCAAATATCGATCACTGTATATGTTGTCTGTTTCGAGATATCGATGTATAATTCACCCTTCTGCCGGATGTTGGTGACTTAAAACTGCCTCTGTCGTGCCGTGTCTCCCGTGAGCTCACCATCTTCAGTGTGATTTCACTGAAACTTTAACACAGAGCCTCATTTTCACCAGCAGTGAACTTCGTTGATTATCAGTCTTGGCTAGAGCGAGAGAGAGACATTCACAACGTCTCGTATTTGACCACATGTATGGCACCAAAGTGCTTTTTATTCGAGAATTTCCGATATCGGAAATTCATGACCTTCAATTTCCGATATCGGAAATTCGGGGACAATTCCCGATATCGGAAATTCAATTCCCGTTATCGGAAATTCAATTTCCGATATCGGAAATGCAATTTGCGATATCGGAAATTGTAACTGAATTTCCGATATCGGAAATTGCAACTCTATGGTGCACTCCACATTGGCCACGGTTTCGTACAAAGTGGTCCCTCCCTAATTTTATAATGAGGAAGGTCGCCCGATTTTGATAGCAATGTAGTTCATCTTACCTTTCTACTAACTGATATCTGTAGTATCACCCTGCTGGATGTAACCATTTCTCCAAACGAGGATATAACAATTGCTTGTTGATCGCACCCACTCGCCACTACAGAGTTAATCGTGTCCGGAATTGAATATCTGGCGGACCAAAATCCGCACTTTTTCGGGAAGCGAAAATGATGATTCCTTTATGGCGATAAAATTTTACAAAAAACGATTAGGTCAACCCCCTGTTTTTTCGCCATTTTAAATTGTCCTTTGGACGAGAAACACTTTAACAAACATAAAAAGAAAATCATTTCATACGTTTTCGCTGGGTTGCGGGTAGAATTTGACACATTTTCATATATTTTATGAAGTTTTTCAGAAAAGTTGAAGAAGGGTTAAGGAGGATTGCACGTCTTCCCTTTTCAATTTCAATAGCTCACAAGTCTCCTGAAATAATGGCACGAGTGTGCCCATTTAGAAAATATATTTGCTTTTACAAGGTTTTTGCTAAAGATTTTACATGGCCGAAAATCCGAACCCATGCCTGTTTTTAGCCACACATCATTTAGATGTGGAATGCACCCCTAGGTTTTGTAAAGCTTCCAGAGCTTTCATTTCCGATATCGGAAATTCGGTGACAATTTCCGATATGGGAAATTCTATTTCCGATATCGGACATTGAATTCCCGATATGGGAAATTCTATTTCCGATATCGAAAATTGTCACTGAATTTCCGATATCGGAAATTCTAATTCCCGATATCGGAAATTCTATTTCCGATATCGGGAAATTAGAATTTCCGATATCGGGAATTGAATTCCCGATATCGGAAATTCGGAATAAAAAGCACTTTGGCTTGCCATACACATGGCATACTAAAACCTACTCTAGATCCTCTGCCTTGTTCACATGGATACGCGCGTGCGAATATTTAAAATCGAGTATTCATACGCTAAAAAAGATCGGCCTATAGTTCCTGGAGTAATCGTTTTATTTTAATATATATATATATATACATGCCTTAAATGAACTGCATATGTGCTCATTGTTACTGCCTGGTGTACAGTGAACCATTTTATTACAAATTTGCATTTAAAAACCCCCTTCCATCAAAATTTCGGGGAAATACATACGCCAAATGTCTGGTCACCACACAAGAGCCACAGCAGAGGCATCACAATATTAACAGGTTACGGTCAACCCATACCTTCCCATACAAGTGTTTTCTTAACGATTATTTCATAAATTCCAGAAGTGAACTGAATCATTTTGACGAAAAATATCCGTATAATGCCGCTTCAAATCCTGAGATAGTTAGAATTATATAATATGCAAACATTTCCTGGAATTTCACTTTCAGCTAAAAAGTGACTATGCGTGGATTCTGGCAAAAATTCTATTTTTGTTCCCATTTTCTCACATGGAAGGCTTGTACCTATTGATCAAACCATGCGTCCAGGAATTTCATCATCGGCAAAATTGTTTTGTAGAAGTTAAGCAAGAAATCATATTTTCTACCGAACTGCGAGATTTTTAAATTACCGAAATTTCTACAATTACGATCGTGGTAATATCAGATATTGATATACCGAACGGTGACGGTTGGTCCTATCCTGATCAAGCCGAACTATGGCGAGTGAGCACGAATGAGGCGGGAGAGTGAAACATTCGTGCAGCAGTATTTGGGAGACATGTGTCATTGCGGCATTACTAGTATGCCAGCGTGACTCATAACATGTCGCCATGACATATTCATGAGACAAAGGTACACAATTATGCCATCATAACGCTATAACTACAGTTATTTTCGTGGAACACTTAAGTTGAATTATAAACTCCGGGTTCGCATCATACAATGTTCTGAAGGTTCGTGTCCCTCGCTGAAGTAAAATTAAATATGACCGTTTTGTCTTCGTTGGCAAGAAAGGTAAAACTATTGTTAGTGAGTTCTCTTAATTTGTTGTACTTTCTGGTGAGATACGCTAATGATGTTATGGCTTTCGTACGAGTTGGCCAGAGTACTGTTGAGAAATTCAACTCCTTTCGCGCGAGCATCTTTCTTCTCGGAATGTCCACAACGCTACTTAAAGCGCACTGACTTTCAGGATCACTAAGGTTATTGACACATTAGCTCGACGAGTAAAATTTTTTCGACCGTCGCAAAAGTGGACACTTTGTTTTGTCACTCGTCCATAGTGGTTTATCCCCCTTTGATACCTTCCTCTCTAATGCCGAACGACAGTGAACATTCCGATTTTTTTTTGCGAGTGTCAGCGTTGAAAATTCAATTCAATTCAATCTTATTAGCTCTTTATGCCCATAAGAAGAGAGTTCAACCTGATCAAAAACATGTGTAATATAGAAAATGTAATGATGTAGTATATTGCAGCAATTTGTCGCAAAAAAATGTGTATACGAAACAACTTGAAAGCGATTTTTTTTCTTACTCAAATCAGTTACTTGCTGAACTGACGAAAGAAATTGGAGATAAAACATCAATTTGATCAAAAAAATTGATTGATCACAGATAAAACTGTTAAACAATGACGAAATCCGTATACAAACTTCGTGTCCGATCTCTATTCGTCTCCGATCTCTCTGAGTTTGAGGATTAAACATCTCAATCCATTTAGGCGGTCTTATTTAGAGAGAGTATAACGCACTGGCCGAATTAGATCTATCCTACATGTATTTGTGAATAGTGACAATACAAAATAAAAAAGAAAATCTCTTTTCAACATAATTGCATTTCTTTTCAAATTCAATTCCTCGTCACATTTATTGAATATACAATCACCATTCACAAAGTATATACACAAGCGTTTATAATTGTGAAAGATACATCCAAACAGTTTTTCCTGGATTACTTGCTTTTCAAGAACGCGCAATATTTTGCTAAAAAGGTAAACAAACTTCTGGGGAATCCGAGAATTCGTAGATCATAGCAGGATCCACTGATAGCACCGTACAACAAACGCAGCGTGGAACTTCGCCCAGGTCCGCGTGGCGCCAGACTCACGTGGTGAGCACGTGGGCAGGGCGGGTCGCTTCGGTTCAGGGATGCATCCTGCTCGAAACTATAATCCAGGACGACAGAACAAAAACTATCCTCTTCCACTTAACTTGATCCGACGAGTAAAACATGGAACAACATCTATCCTAACGACGCCAAAAATGCTGCCTGAAGTGTCTATCTGACAGAACCGTACACTTTTTACAGTTTTGTATTCTCAATACATCTTTGTGGAATACTTGGACATAATTCTGTGTAAACTCCGCGGGTGACAAAAATTACCTACCACGTCAAAATACATAATTCCATCCTTAACAAAGTGAACCAGTACAATTCTGCGGCACACTGTTCATCGTGAAACCGAGATTTGTTTTATGGTGAGAGTGAAAGGATTCTTGCTATAAATCATCTTTGACTTATACGCCAGCCAATTGTGGGCACATGGGTCAGCATCGTTTGACAGTTCGTCATGTTAACATCATTCGGGTAACCTCAACGGTCGTACACATCTCCCCATGCATTATCATATATGGTAACCCTATATGATCAAACCTAGTGGAGGCGAGGACTGGTCAACTCTGAAACAGATGAAAAAGCCTATGAGAGAGAAAGATCTTGAGAACGCCGATGACTCCATGATATCGCGTTAAGCGACTTCTTAACTCATCTGTATTAGCCTAGGAGCAGAAGATCGTGGGTAAATTCAAAATGGCAGCCATGTGGGTTTCTCAGAAGTCGTGGTTTTATTTTGCTATTTCTTCGCTTTTTCATTGCTTAAAATATCAAATAGTTTGTAAAAAATACATTCCGAAAAATGACGCCATTGTGACATCATCAAGCCAGCTAATGAAGTCATCTTATCGGAAACCATTTTTCGCCTATTTTTGAGACCGATTTTCTGAATGTTTTAGTTCTCGACATTTTCTCTCAAAAACTAAGTAATATGACAGGCAATAATTAGTTTTGACAAAATGAATTACTTTTATGACATTTTAGGCAAGAAAATTGCGAAAAGATTGACAGAAAGGACCGAAAACACGACTTTCTGCACCATGGTCGCCATTTTGAAATATTTTTTTCGTGATCTTTTGCACCTACGATTATACAAATAGTCTCAAAATAACGCCAATAAGATTTACGGAAATTCGTTCCGGAGCGAATCCCCCCTCCCCCACCCATTCCCCTCCCCTTCTTCATTCAGGCAAGATAGGGGTTAAGATTTTATTATCAATTCATTTATATCGGTTTAAAATTTAGGCTGTATGGTACATGTACATGTACACCCAAAATAGGCCAGGTCCGATAGGGTTTTTGAATGCTGGTACGTTATTTGATGCATTATCAAGCACCATTGCAGAGCAAATCTTGCAAGTGTTCGTGAGAGTGAAGTCTGGTACAAAATGATCAGTTCCTCATTGAAATATACTAACTATGTAATTACACACACACATTCACAATCATTTTTACGATTTTATTTGTAATCATAATCTGATTACCTCAAACCAATCTGGTTATAGAATATTTCTTTTTTGTCAGACCGCACTAACCAATCTATTAGGTTCATGCTACAAAGATATTGACAATGGAAATATGGTTGGGTCTTATTAATAGACATTAGAAAGGCATTTGACCTGGTTGACAATGCTTTTCTTCTCAGAAAGCTGGGTTTATACAGAAGCAATGAAAAGGCATTGTCGATGTTCACATCGTATCTCGGCAACAGAATACAACGTGTGTGTAGGTGGTCATTATAGCGATGATATGGATGTGGAAATGGACGTTCCACAAGGTTCCATTCTAGGGCCTCTGTTTATCAATGACCTGCCTTTATTTAGTGATAAATGTCCTCTACAACTATATGACGATGACTCCACAACACTAGCCAAAAGCAAGATGCCCACAGAAATTGAAAATTGCACTAGCCAAAGGCAAGACGCCGACCGAAATTAAAAATTGCCTGAATGCAACTGCTGATGATGTATCGCAGTGGTGTGATTTAAACAAAATGTACATAAACACCACAACAACAAAAACCATGCTTCTAACAATTAAACTGAAGAGATGGCGTCTCCAAAGCAACTAAAACCTAAGATGTCAAGATGTTGCAATCGAAAATTCTACATGCGAGAAATTATTAGGCGTTTCAGTAGATGAAGATCTTTAGTGAGACAAGTTAAAGCTGCTTCCCGCAAAAAAAGGATCCTATCTCTACAAGCTACGGAAAATTAAACAACTTTTACCCTTACATGCACGCAACACGTTTTAGAACTGTTTTATCCTCTCCCGTTTCGACTTCTGTTCGACAGTTTCGGGGCATTGTAGCATCTCAACGTTAACCAAAATGGAACGTCTGTATGCAACAATTGCGAGTACTACTCTAGATTCAGACTTCTATACTCCCAAGACTGATCTCTTTCTTAGAATGAATTGGCTTCCTTTTCGAAAATATGTACAATTTAACGAATCCGTCCAAGTTTATTGATTGATTGATTGATTGATATTTATTCACCATATACATGTACCAACATAACAATAAATATAACAATGGTAAAATAATGGTTCAGATAATACAATATATATATACATAATGGTTGGTGTGATAATGGCGGGAATAAAACCCAGATGGGCTTGTTCTATCCCATAATAATTTAGTGCATATTATAATAAAAAATAAATTTAAGTATATAAATATATTTACTAATAATATAATGGTGAATTATATGAGCTCAGAGAGATCAATAACATTTGTTTTGAACGTATATACAAAGGAGAGGATAGCTTAATAGGTGTACTTGGGGAACATATGATACAATGATATATATAACTATGATTATTTGATAATATGATTATTACATATTTATATAAACACACATGTACACACACGTACGCACACACACACACCAATATATATGAGACTTAATGTAATGATATAATTTTTTTATAGTAGGCTATTGGATGGTCATTTTACTTTTAGTTTTGAATGTCGCGAGTTATTAGGTGGTATTTTAATCTTTTTTTGAATAATGATATGGAAGTAATTGACTTGAGTTCTGTGTTAAGTTGGTTCCATATTCGCGGTCCTTTGATATAAGTAGTATAAAATGATAGTTGAGAATTGTAGAACGGTCGATAAAGATTGAGGTGTTTCTGTCGTGTTTGGTATTGATGAATGTTTTGCAGTCTGGTAAAGTAAGTTCGGAAACGATTTGGTAAAGAAAGTGGTTGGTGTATAGCTTTGTGGATTAAATTTAGGATTACATAGTCGTTGATTTTATTGAAAGTTAACATGCTTAGTTGGATGAATAATGGTTGAGTATGTGCGTATTTAGTTTTTTTGCAAATGATACGAACCAGTCGCTTTTGTAGAACAGTAAGTGGGGCAGTGTGAGTAGGAAAGGTATTCGCCCATATTAAATTGCAGTATGTAACGAGTGCGTAAAATAATGTATAGTACAGAGTGATTAATGTATTTTTATTGACACAGTCCTTGATATTATTGATTACTCCGATGTTTCTTGATAATTTTGAGCTTAGTTTGCTTATGTGTGTTTGCCAGTTGAGTTTGTTGTTAAAATATACTCCTAAAAATTTGAAATTTTCAACAAGTTCTACGTCAATGTTGTTAATTCTTATAATTGGATGAAACGAAGATGACGAACGATGCGGCTTAAAGAATATGCATTTTGTTTGGAAACATTTAGAGAGAGCTTATTGCAACAAAACCATTCGTATAATTTGCATAATTCCACATTCATGGTTTCAGAAAGGAGTTTCGGGTCGGAGGAAGAGTAGGTAATACTCGTGTCGTCGGCAAAAAGGGTAATTTCAACATCTGAAGCAGCTGTGATATCATTGATGTAAAGTAAGAAGCAGATTGGGCCAAGAATCGAACCTTGGGGAACTCCGCATGTAATGTTAGAAGGTGTTGAGAATGTATTGTTTAGGGAGACAATTTGGGTGCGGTTTGAGAAGTAACTTCTGAACCAGTCATTTGCTATATTTCGAAAGCCGTAATAATCAAGTTTTTTTTAGAAGTATATTATGATTGACAGTATCAAATGCTTTGCTTAAATCAAGAAACGTTGTTATGCTAAATTGTTTGTTTTCCTTGGCCATGGCTAATTTTTCATATAGCGACACTACAGCATGGGAAGTTGAGTGGTTTGCACGAAATCCGTATTGGCTGGGACTGATGATGCCTTGGTCTTCAAGATATGAGATCATTCGGTTTGCCATAACTTTTTTAAATATTTTACTGAAGCAAGGCAGTACAGATATCGGTCTATAATTAGTTACTCTGTTTTTTTCCTCGCCTTTGTATATTGGACTGATCTTAGCAATTTTGTAAATATTCGGAAATTCACCTGTTGTGAACGACAGATTGAGTAGAAACGACAGTGGAGAGGTAATGTAGTTTGTTATAGGTTTTACTAGCGACATGCGAATTCCATCCTGGCCAGGGGAGGCGTTTTTCAGAGATTGAACTACGCCAGAAATCTCTTCTGGGCTACATGGTGATAGCGTAAACTCACTCGTATATTTATTATTCAGATATGACATGAAGTCTGAATTGGTAGCTGGAATTTTATCGGCAAGTTCAGTAGCTACTGAGCAGAAATATTTATTGAAACAGTTTGCTATGTCTTCAGGATTTGAGGTCTCTGTACCATTTACAACAACGGCAGAAGGCAAGATCGAAGATTTTGCCTTGCCTAATAAATTATTTATAGTTTTCCATGTTCCCTGAATGTTGTTGTTCAACTGTTTAAATTTATTTTCATAGTATAACTTTTTCGCAATCCGTAACGTGTGGTTTAGTTTATTGCGATATACTTTGTATCTGTTGTTCAGTTCGGTGTTACGTGTGGTCATCCATAATCTATATAGTCGATTGTTTTCATGTATTGATTGTAAAAGAGCTGTGCTTATCCAAGGTTTTTTTGTTTTTGTTTGTGTTTTATGGCATTTAATTGGAAAACATTCATTGTAGATGGAATTAAATGTGTCACTAAAAGACCTAGCAGCTGAATGAACGTTTGTTTCCATATATAAAATATTCCAATCGACAGATTGTATTTTTTCTTCGAAAAGAGTCTGGTTGCTGGTGCTAATATGTCTATATGTTATATTGTTCTGCTTATTGTGCTTGGAAATTGAAGAGTTACAGAGGAAGAATGCAGGAAAATGATCAGAAATGTCTGTAAGTAAGATACCAGCGCTTATATCATCTTCGTGGAAATTTGTAAAAATATTATCAATGAGTGTTGCGGATCTTGATTTTACTCTAGTTGGATTACATATCTTGGGGAAAAAGTGAAACGATTTCATGATTTCAAAGAATGAATTAGTTGGGCTGTGATTTCCCGTCTTTAGTAGGTCGATATTAAAGTCGCCAAGCAACATACACTGTTTATTTTCAGGTTTTAAAATATCAAACATATTCAAAAGACTTGCATTAAAATAGTCAACACTTTTGCCAGGTGGTCGATAAATTAGTCCCACAACACAAGAGTTGTTAGGGGCCGGGCAAAATTTACCAGGGGGACGGGACCGGTGCATCTTCAAAAGTCGATGGAAAAAAAGTCTGGTCCCCCCAAAAATTTGATCAAAAAAAGTACATGTCCCGTACAGAGGTATGGTAAAAAAACTTCCTGTCCCGCTGCACGGTGTGGTGAAAAAAACTTCCTGTCCCTCTACAAGGTGTGGCGAAAAAAACTTTGTGTCCCGCTATCATTCAGCCTATCCTCTTGTCAAGAACCTTTCAATTATAATGTTAGAGTTCCTAAAACTTGATAATTGGTTAATAAATGCATATCCAAGTCGCCAAAGAAAATACTGTTAACTTGGTGTGAAATAAAGTTGATTTATTTTTGATTTAAGTTCAAATACCGGTATATAGTACACATTTGAGCTGTAGGAAACATGCAACAGTTTCTCAGATAGTCGGGATTCTCAGTATTTCAGTAGCAAAACACATGTAGGAGACAATGTATACAAAATAATGAAGAATCCAACTATTACCAATGTTAGCATGAATTGATCAGAATGAGCTAAAAACATGCAAAATGTACAAGTTGACTGACAATTCAGCCTTCAACCCCTAAAAGTGGCATCAAGGCCATAGGGTGGTATCAATTTCATTATTTTGAGCAAACATAGATGGTAAATATCTTCTGGAAATAAATTGTGTTAAATTTGCAATGATTTGTACAATTGCATAAAAACATACTGCTACAGATATGACAGATTAAGATGGATTTGAAAGGTTTGGATTAATTTGCAATATTTCATTTCCGGGGTTGACCCAAGTTTAACTTAGCGTATATATGGGAATTTGTGCTCATTGAAAATATTCTACTGAATATTCTCTCCAATATCAGTCACTGATTCAAGTTTCCAATTGTCGTATCACATCGAGGACTAAATCCCAGAATTAACTTTGTGTCAGATCGACAGCCTGTATCGCCTCAATATCAGTCATTTGTGCACCCTTAGCACAGACAGAACCGTTCATCGCATGAAAATCACCTGTTGACTTTCTGCTAATTCAAGGGGATTCTCATTCAACAGATGCATCGCAGTCCATTTTATAATGATATTCAATTCTGGTGTAAAAAATATAGCTCCATTTATGTATTTTATACAGTACCCGGATGGAATAGTATTAACTTTGCGAATAAAACACCAAGTTTGCTTCAACAAATAACTTGTTCTCACCAAGTTTGACAGTTTCTGTTTTTCCGGTTTCAAATCGGGTTAATATCTTGCAATGTGTTACTCGCGGGAACATCCCTTTTTACGCGCGTAACGTCCCTTTCGATTTTTCGAGTTGAGTCTTCCGATTCCCAAAATTGTCCAAGTAGATATCATCAGACAGACGTCCTATTCATGGAAATCGACAGCAGAGGAGTGTTACGACGGCAGTGCAGCATACAGAACTGCGATTGTGAGGAATATCAACGTCCTCTGGTCGAGAGTAGTGGACAACAGAATGAGGCATGCGCTTACTGTGGCGACCCACCCGCTAAACACAGTGCCACAGCTTCCAGTCTGACAAGACCACAGGCACATGCAGACAGGAACCGTCAGCATCTAAGCACTACAGTCAACTTTAATTCAAACACTGCGATCTTCGGTAAAGTATGTACCCCCCTCCCCTCTGCAAACATACGCCAAAGTCGTTGTAGTACATTGTTGTCCAAGCTACATCATTGATTGGCGAAGAAGCTTGAAATTGATGTGGAAGATGCTTAGTATCATGTAGATGTGCAGTGTTAGGCTTTTTTTCGCTACTTTTGATGATTTCTGCCAGAGTTATGTCCCTTCATCATCAACATCAATATATGTTTGTCCAGTCCATATCTCTCTTATTATTGCATGAACAGCTTCAAAATTTATATAGATTAGAAGATGCCTTGTACCGTGCAGATGTGTGCCCTCGTGCATTCTTCGCCCCTTTCCAATTAACAGGTCATAGTCCAGTACAGTGGTTGTGTCAGAACAATATTTTGTTGCCATATGGTCACCAAATGTCGAGATAAGAACTCATTTAGATCCATTTATCATAGTTTGGATCTGTTTCCATCAGATTAGTGATGGGTTTTTTTAGCCAAGTTCCAATAAATTATGCATTTATTGCATGAACATGTGATTGAATCATGTAAATCACACTGATTTGGTATTCAAATTATTATATTAATCATGTTATGGGCAATTCCTGTTTGTGCCAATGAACTTGTTTTGTCAAGTAAACAGTAGTGGTGAATTGAGGCTCCCATGCCACTATGGTAGATGACCGGTGGCATTGATAGAATGTTGATTGCACATAGCCATCTGTGAAGGTGATGAGTCATGTTAGTGTGATCTATAATTGTTTGTTCTGATTCTTTTTTTATCAGTTCACAACTTTTAATTCAATTTGTTGTTGGCTACTATAAATTGAGTATTGTCTACCATTGTGATGAAAAGATATTCCATCCATTATTCCAGAAATGAAAATGTTATATTAACAGTATTAGTATTTGAGAATGACAGTGTTCTATTCATATACATGTACAAACCATTCCACATGGTGCATAGAGTCACTTTCTGTAACCCTACATTTATGTCTGATGGCTAACTCCTGATGTTTCATTTTGCACAGGAAATTCTTCTCTTCTGCTCTGGTTGGAATAATATCTGCCTGTGGAGCAATAAAGATGGAGTGATACTCAACTTACAGTGTTGTTCATTAAGACCACAATACCGAGGGTGAAATACAGAGTGGTCCTTGGCCAAATCATCTCGACCCACTGGTTTGATTGATGATTGGTTCTTTAGCATTGCAAACATGGGAAATGGATAAACCTGATGTGTTTTGTCGGTGTTATTGGCCTTGACATTGGCCCCCATATGCACCAAGCTCAATTCTACATCCCCCCGCCCCCACCAATTCAGATCTGCAGTACTTCTCTCAGTCCAATATAATCTTTTTTGTGCAATATTGGCGATAAAAAAAAACTTGCTGTCCCGTTGCTCATCGCATTAAAAAAATTACATGTCCCGTCCCTGGTTGCATGAAAAAAAAACATGGTCCCTTCCACAAATACACCGGTCCCGTCCCCAGGTAAATTTTGCTCGGCCCCTTATTGTCGTTAATTTCAACAAAAAGAGCCTCGTATTCGCCATTTTGATCGATTTTTGAGAGATCTTCTCGAATAAAACAGTTTCTATATTCTTCTTTAATGTACAAAACTATTCCACCACCTTTTCGCACGGATCTGGATAGTGGGAAAGGAGAATAACCAGGAATGTTATACAGCTCTTGTGTTGCGGGATCGAGCCAACTTTCGGATATACCAATTACCGAAAACTTATGATCCAGATTGTAAAGTAGGGAAAGAATTTCTGTATAATGCTTTTTCAGACTTCGCGCATTGATATGCAAGGCAGATAGGGTTTTAGAGTCAGATATAAGATTGTTGCCTATATGTGATTTAAACGTTTCTACAAAACAATAATTAGAGCGGGAGTTGTTAAGTTTACCCCAGTAATTCAACTCGCCATCCGTGTCGTCTGTCGCATAGCTATTGTGTTCAGTCACATTTAGATCCAACGGGTTGAATAACATTTTTTCTAAATCACCAAGTAGATATTCAGAACCATGTTGCTTTTGTACTTCCACATGAGTTAGATCTTCATTATAAAAAAGGTAATTCACATAGAGTATTCATCGTCATTAGTCAAAGATATATGTAAAATAATCAACAGCCTGCATAGTAAATAACTGACGTGTAATGTTGCCGTAACAACATTGAACCAGTCGGTTGTGTACACAAGTAGTGGCAGAGTAACATGTATATGTTGCGTGAATGAAGTTCTAAATAGTTCAGCATGTGTCAAATGTGCGATTGATATATCTTGGAAGAATAATGAAAACAAGTTTGTGTTGAGCGTGTGCTCTGTGTATAGGGAGCTTAGAAAACATTTACAGGACGAACAAATCAAGACTAGAAAAACATTGGTATATACAAAAACAAAGTACAATGAAAACATATAGATATAACAAGGGCTAAAACGGCTACCTGGTATCAGATAGAACATATGGTTTTAGTGACAACAATACAGCGTCTTATAGAGGTGCTGAAAGATTAACGCGATACGCACAATTCTACATTCTCTGGAATACAATTTATGCTTGTACATTATGAAACATTGCATGGCGTATCGCCTCCTTATTGAAGGGACTGTTGGCAGCTATCCACGATATACAAGAACGGCAAACACGATCAACACAGACACATTCATTGTACATGCCAGCGAAGAATACAAATTTTCGAAAAGAGCTTTTCGTACAATTTGGAATGAAATTCCCGTCGAAATAAGGAAGTCCAGCAGCCTTCAAATTTTCAAATCTACACTCAGGCAGCATATGCTCAGAGCCTCGCTAGTTAGTAGGTTAGTCTTAGTCATTGCAGGAGTGCCATATAGGTAATATTACAATTTTTTTGTTATTTATCTAAACAAATTATTATCCTCTATTTGTAAATATACTTGCTTTTGTACATTATCTATATATGTCGACCCTCTGTTAGAAAGGCGACAGCCAAAGAGTGTAATATCGACTATAAATAAAACCTTTTCTTATTATTTATTATTATTATTATACGAGAAACATCGTTACTCTTCCGAATCCGCCTTTTTCACTTTAATTCATAGACAAAAGAATCGCTCCGGTCCATCGATCTGTGCATTGACACGCGACTCTCGGTGTACTTCGTGGTTCGTTATCTCCCCTCACCAGCCTATACTTAAATATGGTAAATATGCATTAAATTATCCTACTATTCCGCGAAAAGAACATTAGACTTAGATTGGGGATAATTTTGGCAACAATTTCGGCAAAAGAGTCCAATTATCACTGATTCAAAATATGTTCCGAATTCCCACCCAGTTTAAGATGCGTAAAATACGAACCACAAATTGAAGCCGGGTAGCCACCAGTCAAATGTCTCAGTTCAATTGCTTTGTCTAAGGATTGATGTGGGAAAGTCGTCTTGTTTTAAAGCCTATGATATTGTACAAGCTTATATGTTTTTTAATAAACTAGGGACCAGAGATTTGTCCAAACAAGTTGCATAAAGTTAAAAATTCATAACCAGACAGTTGCTTTATCGCGTATAGAAATTTGTCACTAACTGGCGAGAGTGGTAACACAAGCCGGACGGTAGCCGAGATAAAAAACAGCTATGTCCAATCTCATTTCCGCTTGGGCCTCTTCTTGGCTTTTATGTGGCTTGGTTTTAAGTTTAATGATTTACGACTTCTCATATTATTTACTTGTTAAATTATAGGACGCCTAGGGAGGCCTTTTGAAATTATTAGATGACAATATATATGCAAAAAATAGAAATATACCCCAAGTTAAAGCTTGGATCCATCATCCGTTGTATAAGTTAGGTAGATCGCTCAAAGTTTAGATTATTTATGCTATTACTTTATTTATCTGTATATTATAACAAACTAAACAAATTGACAGAATTACTGACATCACCAATTCTCGAGGCTTTGTTGATTGAAAAATCTATGCTAAATTGTATACGGAAAGAGAATAAGAGACAAACCATGGCCCTGCAAAGCCTGGGGGGGGGGGGAGGTGAAAGGGGGGGGGGGGGGGGGCCAAACTTTCTTCACTATTTCTGAAAAGACGAAACAAATAGTTGACACTTCGTAGCCTGAAAGCCTATCAAATTGGTGTCATATTTGTATGCCATTCCGAGAAGAGGATCATGGGTACATTCAAATTAACGTCCATGAACGTGTGACTGAAAATTTGAGTTTTAGAGAGCTTAAATTACAAGCATCTGGTCCGTCATTCATAATTCAGCCGTCGTCCATTAAAGAATATCCGCGTCCATAATCCAAAGACCTATTCCGTATTTCATATAACATTATTAGCACCAAATTCAAAAAGACAAGGGAGAGAGAGAGAATTAGGGTTTAAAAGACAATCATAGTATACACAAACATATGCTAGTTTCCTGCAACAGTTTTCAATGATGCCGGCAAGACATTATGATGTTCCAAAAATATCAAATCCGTATACCTGATCAGTATTCTTAATCCACAATATTCGTTGTAAAATCGTCATCTAGAGAATGATGTATCTCAGTCACGCTTTGGTTGTGATTGTTCATATGAGCACCATGAGGATCTTGAAGTGCATGGGATCACACGGCCTCCAGGCCATAACGCCATAGATCCTGCACGCTACGCTCGTATTTTGCTATCAGCATGCGATATGTATTGCCAAATTTGAGAAACTTTGAGTGGAGGCGCTTGGTGATATAGCCCTGTTTTCTAAGTTTCTGCAACGATGTTTTATGACATTGCTTAAAATCGTCTCATTTAACACCGGATCTAGCAAATGCTACTAGTCGCGATATGTATACGCCATATGCAGGTCTCACTGGAATATTATTGTCCAGAAAGGGATAGTTTATACTACATGTATTTCGCATCAGATAAATATTTTATTTTTCAAAAACAAAATATAAAAAATAGCGTGACGTCCTCATAGCGGCCATTTTTTGATTATTATTTTATTCATTTTCTGGCATAGCTTGACCCCAAGATATATAGTGGAAAGTTTCAGACTCCTTGTCCAGGGGGTAAGAATAATATTTAGAGGTGGGGATGGGGCAATCTTAATAAATTAATATTCCATCAATGCTCCCAAATCGTATATGTCGCTATGTAGGATCTTACGAATTTCCATTGAATTTGGTGTTCAGAGCGATCAGGTCATGAATATTCAATAGTCTTATGACACTACGGCCGCATTCGAACTACTTGCAGACGTGGAGTTGGGTGGGGGCGGTTAAGGTTAGGTATCCGCTTTAACCCAAGGTTCATGCCAAAGACCAGTCCATATTTCTACGCGCTTTATGGTGCCAATCTGGTGAGAGAGGGGCAATATCAGGAGATACCCCCACAGCGTGGCGCCTGGTTCGGTTGAGCCAACGAAAAAGCCCCTACCATTATGTTCCCTTCAAAGCACTAATAAGAGTTCTCGGGATTAGTCAACACTCGCATTAGTGCAAGCCGGTCAGATCCTACAGGCGACATATTCAAACAGGGGAGCAGATAGGATATAATTTTAATTAGATTGCCCTGGTAAGATATGATTAATTTGTATCGTCCTGTACCGTGAGTCGTGTGATTTTTGACTGTGAGGGTTTATCTTTTTTTGCAAAATTTAGTGACAAAATATCTTTTTGACTTCACAAACGTAAAATTTAAAGGAGATTGTCATAAATCATCATCACTACTCCTTGTTCTGCTTTGCTTTTCTCCTATGCTTTAAGAACCGTTAACAAACATTGTGGCCGTAAGAACGATTCTGATTGGTCGACTTCTTCGATCTTGCACTGTGATCATGATGCGAGAATCGTTTTTTAACTTCTCCTTGTAAGCGATAGAATGAGGAGTTAGTAGGAAGTACCAACAAGATGAAGAGTCAGTATGCTTTTCAAAGTTACTTCCGGTGAAGACGGATGATTACTACACTTTCTGCACCCAGACTTGTAGCTTGAAGCGCTTAATTTTCTGCAACAGCATAAAACAGAAATTGTAAAATAAAGCAAGTTTCCTGTTTCGGTCAGATACTAGGGTCTCACTACTTTGTTTCGCATTTTTGGCTAGTTGGATATCCCAGAACAATGCATAATGGGGCGATTTACCAAACTAATATTAGTTGTAAAATCTGGAATTTTGATTTATTTTTAAATGCTGTTATAAATAGAATATTTAAAACTTAATTTCTAATGAAAAAAAAATGTAAAATTGTGTTGTTTTTCTTCAATTGGGGAAATGACCACACCAAGGGAGGTAACTCGCGGATCGACGTTTAATATTCGGTGTGAAGGACGATGAAAACGAGCTGGCTACCGGTATTTTTTAATCTTCCAGACATGCTCTTCAAACATGTAATCATCGCTCATTTGAAGATGTCATACATTTGTTGAAGTACCGGGATATTTTTCGTCATTTACATTTTGTGTTACGGGTGGTTTGTCAATTAATGCTAGGTCCAGTTTCATACATAACTTTGATAATTACAACCGTCTGGTCCGTCATTCATAATTCAGCCGTCGTCCATTAAAGAATATCCGCGTCAAGACATATTCCATATTCCACACAACAGCATTAGCACCAAAATCAAAAAGACAATCATAGTATACATAAACATAGGCTACTTTTCTGTAAGAGAGAAACGGTCAACAGTTTTCAATGATGCCGGCAAGACATCATGAGGTTCCAAAAATATCCAATCCATATCGCTGATTCTTACTTTACAGACATTATTTTGTAGTTCTTAATATACAGCTATCAAGACACACATCACTCTGTATTATGAACACAGGGTATGTCTTTCATTTGAGGGCCGCGCACGGAAACTGGTTTCTTCTCCTCCCCCCCCCCCCCACACACACAAATAGAACAGAGGACATGGTCTAATTACACCCCTGTGTCAGAGGTCAGAGGGGATCATGATTACAAGCGTCTAGTCCGTCATTCATAATCCAGCCGTCGTCCATTAGAGAATATCCGCGTCCATAATCCAAAGACCTATTCCATTTTCCATATATAACAGTATTAGCACCAAATTCAAAAAGACAATCATAGTATACATAAACATAGGCTTGTTTCCTGCAAGAGAGAAGCGGTCAACAGTTTTCAATGATGCCGGCAAGACATCATGATGTTCCAAAAATATCAAATCCGTATCGCTGATCAGTATTCTTAATCCATAATATTCGTTATAGAGTCGTCATCTAAAAAAGATATATCTCAGTCACGCTTTGATTGTGACTGTTCATATGAGTACCATGAGGATCTTGAAGTACATGGGTTCATACGGCCCCTAGCCCCGGGTTAAGCGGAATTAGACACAAGTTACGAAACGTAGCGCCATAGATCTTGCACGCTACGTTCGTATTTTGCTATCAGCATGCGATATGTATCGCCAAATTTGAGAAACTTTGAGTGGAGGCGCTTGGTGGTGTAGCCCTGTTTTATAAGTTTCTGCAACAATGTTTTGTGACGTTGATTAAAATCGTCACATTTAACACAGGATCTAGCAAATGCTACTAGGCGTGATATGTATACGCCATATGCAGGTCCCACTGGAATATTACTGTCCAGAAAGGGATAGTTTACGATGTCGAAATTGTAATCATCTCTTTTGTCATAAATTCAACGAGAGAGAAGGCCCGTTTCATTTTATAGAGATATAGGTCTAAATATGATGTGCCTGTAGGGCTATCTGTAGTTACCTTCAAATCAAGTGAAGGTGAATATATATCCTTCACTGCGTCACTTATATAGCGATTATCCACAGCGAGAAGATCGTCTATATAGCGTTTGGTGAATGAGAAGGAACGGGCTTTGAGTGGATCGGTTTTTGAAAGCGCCAGCATATAGTCATATTCATAAGAGAACAGATACAGGTCAGCCAACAGGGGTGCACAATTAGTACCTATTGGAATACCTATATGCTGCTGATATATTGTGTTGCCAAATTTGACATAGATATTTTTAATGAGAAATTCAAGCAACTCTATAAACAAAGAAACATCCCATGAATGATATCTCTTGTATGTAGTAGAGCTAAAGAATGCTTTATGGCTTCCGACATTAATATATCTACGATCAGTTTTCTTGAACACAGATACTATTAATGAACTTAGACGGTCAATAAGGTCCTGATGAGGCATTGTAGTATAGAGAGTCGAGAAATCCCATGTGGATACATGTCTGTACGGTATGTGACCTTTAGCATCAAGTTCTTCCGTAAGACATTTTGAGTTTTTCAATATCCACATACATTCAACGCCAGAGTTCTTAGAAATAGTGGCGCAATACCTTTCCCAAAATGCTTTTACCTCCTGAAGGGCCCTCGTCAATAGGGTTGAAAGAAGCTTGGTGGTGCAGCTTCTAGAACCAGCTATGAATCTAGCTTTGTATGGTGATTTATGCATTTTGGGAGTCCAGTATGTTTTTGGTATGTCGTTATGATTGGTTGGAAGACAAATACCTCTTTCCCTGAGAAACTTTTGTGATTGTTAAATAAATCTTCCAGAGTAAATGCAGTTTGGGAGTAAGTAGACGTATTTGATGAAGATATGTCTACACTCAATTCTTTAACCAGCACCTGGTAATAGTAATATTTACATATGAATATTATATTATTCGGAGCTTTGTCTGCTGGGACTATGACGAATTTACTCTGGAGATTTGCTAGAACTTCTTGCGAATTGAGGTTTCTCAGTACTTGTTTTGCTTGGGGAAGAGTACTTCTGTCAATATGGCGGATTGTTTCAACGACCTTGCTCTTGGTGAGGTCCAGCCAATCAGCGAGTACTGTAGGTTCAACTTTTTCTCGCTTAGACCAATCAATAACGTACTGTTCCAATGCAGACAGGACTATCTTCTGGTCGGCCTTCAGATTTATTCTTCTTGGCTCTCTATATTTAGGTCCTTTCATCAGGAGTAATTTCAGATCCTTATCACTCACCACATCAAGGTCACCAGTCACAATATGTTTGCATGGTGTATAGATAAAGTTCGACGATTCACAATCACAACTATAGCCTCCTGACGTGTATAAGTTCCAGTCAAACTCCTGGACAGCATTGGAGTAATTGAATATTTTGGTGGCTATAGATTTAGTGTACTTATATGAAATGCAAGGAGGTTCTGTGAACTTAAAATAGTTTGGTACAGCGTTGCGTACCTCTGGATCATTCAGGATTCGAGGTAAATTAATGATGTCCAGTCCTTTATCTAAGTAGTTGAGTTTCAAGAAAAGCCGATCTTGAGAGGTTTCGATTATGTTCACTGGACGATACAACCGAAAATACGCTATATCTTGACATACTTTAATGATTTTTGATGGTATTATATTTCCTAATAGCTTATTATACGGGCTGAGGACGTCACTCCCATGACGGGAGTTCCCTAAATCTTTTCCAGGCTGAAGCCATCGGTTTGTGTAATAGGGTGCAGTCCACAGTAGACCCCTCGTTGCTGGAAATAGACCCTTGGTATAGCCCTTCCGTCTTTCTGAGTTGGCAAACCATCCAGAAAACCATATAAAAGTATATATTTTCTTCATGGGAATGCTCATACCATTAATTCAGCATACAAGCCAATTAAGCAAATTTAACCCGGGAGAAATTTTCCTCCCTCACAACGTACTCCATATTTTCTGGAAAATCTATTGAAATGACCCAAAATACGCCATATTTCGTTCATTTCCTGGAAAAATCTTGACAATCGATTTCAATTAGATTTCTTCCCAGTATTTCCCATCGCCATATAGTTCAACACAGTCACCCATCCGCATATCTCATTTTGAAGGAGTGGTAGCACCCAAAAGCTTGGTACTATACATACTGGTTACTAAAAAGGGAAGGATAATTATCATGTGGTCAGACCCGGGCGTTCTGCTGTATTACAGTTTTTGAGGGGGACCAATAATCCGAAACTATGGACTACGTCCAATACACCCCACCGGCGTGCAGTCACGTACACAAACACTGATGACGCCACCGTATGACGTCACTGCCACCGTGACCCCTGGGCCACCTCTCGAAAGAAAATTTGGCGGTAGTGACGTCTTCCGGAAGCCAAGTGACCGGAAGTCGCGATTCCGCAGGCGCGACCACACCCAAGCGCCCCGAAATTCCTAGGCAATTTATCATTTTTAGAAAAGTGAGTTGTTTCACCATTATTATGGGATCTAGAAAATTTCTGATTTTAGGGCTGTTCGAAATACACGTACAAAAATAGTTCCAAGTTGTTTATTCGTTCTCAGACCAGAATAGTTATCCTCCAGTGGTTGTCAGGCTTTTTAGGCCTATATATAGTCACTTAGCATGTCCTTCATCCCTTACCTGTATTGAATAATACTCTGTTGATTGTTTTCCTTCAAGATATCAGATTAATACGCACTAAAGTATGGAAGCCTGCTATGGTCACTCTTCCAAAGATTGACCTCAGCTCAGAGAAATACAGTTCAGGGCGCAACATATACATGTGTAAAGAGCTGCCCTACGATATCTCTAGGGGTTGTACATGTATCTATGCTGGATCTAGTTTCTGACGAATGAAGAGGTCAAGCTAAAACTTGGTCAACACATGGAGTGGTGTTAGGAATATATGTGCATGTATGTAGTGAAATTAATCAATTGAACTTAAACTTAGAAATAATATTATCTGACATGTCTGAGAACTGAAATATTCTGAGATGGATGTCTTGCCACTTGTTGTTTCATGCACTCTTGTGTTCTACTACTTTCATTCAGTGCCAGTACCGGGTGTATGTATAATTGTAATACCACTACATACAGATAAGCTTGGTATTATGGCCAGTTTTTCGTGTGTTTTGCGGTTCCTTTTCAAACAAATATATACTATTTTGAATTGAAACTCTGGGGAAGAAATCTGCTACTCAGGAAGCAGCTATTCTTTCCAGTTTTACTATATCCACCATTGCAGCCAGTCAATCGATAGTCTCTGAAAATGATTCTCGGGTATCACAATCAGTTAAAAACTGGTTATCCTGTGCATCAATTACAAAATACCAATATACAAATGGAAGTACAGTGCAATAAAATCTAGATTATGCAAAGAAAAGTTCACTTGCGATGGATGGTATCTGCCCCAACCCTCAATCAAACAACAGCGTTTATCTTCTGAACCACCTTTCTATATATGCCCATGAGACCAGTCCTACTTGAGCTGTCTCCCGTTAATATACAGATGGTGCTGCGAGATATGACATATCATTATACAGGCTCTTGTGCGGCTCACGATTTGCACTGTTGGCTGTTTCGACTTTTGATTAGTGAATTCAAGTTTTCAAAATTGAAGTGCAGGATTTTCATTGATCAATGAAAAAAAAGGAAAAGTCCAAGTTGAGCATATCAAGTACCTTACCCCCAACTTTCGCGAGAACTAACTCTAAGGATCACAAAAACAGTGGCGGACATCTCGTTTCAACGGTTTCACTCATACACACACAAAGGGAAGATCTGCTTCCCCATATCTACATTTTCATTACTTTGTGTAGGTTGAAATTGGCCGATTTCGGAAACATTTCCTCATGGTCATTTCAACGCTTTTACGTCCTTTTGCAGCATCAGCTCCGAAAATGAAATGATGAATCAGAGCATGGATTTAGAACAGATTATATCCGATATCCATGAACTGTCCTGTTTAGTAGCTTTTCAAAAATACAGTCGAAAAACTTGAATTCGGAGTGGACCCAGCAATTCAATAAATAACTGTCTGGCTTCAAATCACTATTCCTGCTCTATATTAGGTCGTTTTCATGACTACACAGTCATTACACGATTAAGCGCGTTGAACACGTTCTTGCGCTATATGTCTTCACGTTGTGCACGTTTAGGCGCAGCCTCTATACACAATTAGGCGCATTTCCACAGTTAGACGCAAATTTTCTACACGATTAGTCGCAGTTCCACAATTAGGAGCATATTTCTCACACGAATAGGCGCATTTCCATAATTAGGAGCAAATCTCCTACACGAATAGACGCAGTTCCACAATTAGGAGCAATTTTTCTACACGATTAGGCGCAACGCAAAATTAGGCGCAAGATCGTTCAAATGATTAGGAGCAGTTACATGATTAGACGCAGCCTCCTTACACGATTAGGCGCATTTACACAAATAGGCGCAAATTCCGTACACGATTATGCGCAGTTCCACAATTAAGCGCAAATTTCGTACACGATTAGGCGCAGTTCCACCATTAACCGCAAATTTCCTACACGATTAGGCGCAACACGTTATTAGGCGCATTTTTTTTACACGATTTGGCGCTGACACGATTAGGCGCAAATACACGATTAGGCCCCCCACAATCCTCCTGCCTCGAACAATATTGATGATATTCGATCTTACTCACAAAATGTCATCTATATATACAAGTGCTGCTGAATTTGAAATAAATAAGCTAATCTAATCGGACACAGTTTTCTGATTTACCCCCATTCCGCTTTACCTGGGAGTACATCACCTTCAACCTGGTAGTACGATACATTTTTATTTTTCACAAAATTATCCACTGCAGACGTTTCGAGTTTCCATTCATAGCAGTTGCCGTCTTCTGTAAGCCAATCTTGCTTCCATCGAATCTCATCAGGGACTCTCATCGGAGCTAAACGAACATGAGGCATATCATCGTACAAATGTTCCAGACGTTGAACTCCATGGATTTCAAAATTACCATACCCTCCCATGCCGTCGCCGCCATGAACGGGGGAAGGAATACAGCCCAAATCTCACAGGCCTTAAGCTTTATTACTCTGACTGAACAAATATTTCTGCTTTGTTATTTTGTCGAAATTCTCTATAGTAGAACAGATAGCCTGTGTGAGATCCTCTGCTCGGTGAGCTATCGGTGGGATTAGAGTATGTGAAATAAATCAAGAAAGGCTCTGATTCATGATAAATAAGAAGACGACTGTGAACCTAATGGAGAACAATGTTCTCAGTGATAATATACTGTGAACCTGATGGAGAACATTGTCCTCAGTGATAATATACTGTGAACCTGATGGAGAACATTGTCCTCAGTGATAATATACTGCGAACCTCATGGAGAACATTGTCCTCAGTGATAATATACTGTGAACCTGATGGAGAACATTGCCCTCAGTGATAATATACTGTGAACCTGATGGAGAACATTGTCCTCAGTGATAATATACTGTGAACCTGATGGAGAACATTGTCCTCAATGATAATATACTGTGAACCTGATGGAGAGCATTGTCCACAGTGATAATATACTGTGAACCTAATGGAGACCATTGTCCTCAGTGATAATATACTGTGAACCTGATGGAGAACATTGTCCTCAGTGATAATATACTGTGAACCTGATGGAGAACATTGTCCTCAGCGATAATACACTGTGAACCTGATGGAGAACATTGTCCTCAGTGATAATATACTGTGAACCTGATGGAGACCATTGTCCACAGTGATAATACACTGTGAACCTGATGGAGAACATTGTCCTCAGTGATAATACACTGCGAACCTTATGGAGAACATTGTCCTCAGTGATAATATACTGTGAACCTCATGGAGAACATTGCCCTCGGTGATAATATACTGCGAACCTTATGGAGAACATTGTCCTCAGTGATAATATACTGTGAACCTGAAGGAGAACATTGTCCTCAGTGATAATACACTGCGAACCTCATGGAGAACATTGTCCTCAGTGATAATATACTGTGAACCTCATGGAGAACATTGTCCTCAGTGATAATATACTGTGAACCTGATGGAGAACATTGCCCTCAGTGATAATATACTGTGAACCTGAAGGAGAACATTGTCCTCAGTGATAATATACTGTGAACCTGATGGAGAACATTGCCCTCAGTGATAATATACTGTGAACCTGAAGGAGAACATTGTCCTCAGTGATAATATACTGTGAACCTGATGGAGAACATTGTCCTCAGTGATAATATACTGTGAACCTGATGGAGAACATTGTCCTCAGTGATAATATACTGCGAACCTTATGGAGAACATTGTCCTCAGTGATAATATACTGTGAACCTGATGGAGAACATTGTCCTCAGTGATAATATACTGCGAACCTTATGGAGAACATTGTCTTCAGTGATAATATACTGTGAACCTGATGGAGAACATTGCCCTCAGTGATAATACACTGTGAAACCTATGGAGAACAGTCCTCAGTGATAATATACTGTGAACCTGATGGAGAACATTGTCCTCAGTGATAATATACTGTGAACCTGATGGAGAACATTGTCCTCAGTGATAATATACTGCGAACCTCATGGAGAACATTGTCCTCAGTGATAATATACTGTGAACCTGATGGAGAACATTGCCCTCAGTGATAATATACTGTGAACCTGATGGAGAACATTGTCCTCAGTGATAATATACTGTGAACCTGAAGGAGAACATTGTCCTCAGTGATAATATACTGTAAACCTGATGGAGAACATTGCCCTCAGTGATAATATACTGTAAACCTGATGGAGAACATTGCCCTCAGTGATAATATACTGTGAACCTTATGGAGAACAGTCCTCAGTGATAATACACTGTGAACCTGATGGAGAACATTGTCCTCGGTGATAATATACTGTAAACCTGATGGAGAACATTGTCCTCGGTGATAATATACTGTAAAACTGATGGAGAACATTGTCCTCAGTGATAATATACTGTGAACCTCATGGAGAACATTGTCCTCGGTGATAATATACTGTAAACCTGATGGAGAACATTGTCCTCGGTGATAATATACTGCGAACCTGAAGGAGAACATTGTCCTCAGTGATAATATACTGTGAACCTGATGGAGAACATTGCCCTCAGTGATAATATACTGTGAACCTGAAGGAGAACATTGTCCTCAGTGATAATATACTGTGAACCTGATGGAGAACATTGTCCTCAGTGATAATATACTGTGAACCTGATGGAGAACATTGTCCTCAGTGATAATATACTGCGAACCTTATGGAGAACATTGTCCTCAGTGGTAATATACTGTGAACCTGATGGAGAACATTGTCCTCAGTGATAATATACTGCGAACCTTATGGAGAACATTGTCCTCAGTGATAATATACTGTGAACCTGATGGAGAACATTGCCCTCCGTGATAATATACTGTGAACCTTATGGAGAACATTGTCCTCAGTGATAATATACTGTGAACCTGATGGAGAACATTGCCCTCAGTGATAATATACTGTGAACCTTATGGAGAACATTGTCCTCAGTGATAATATACTGTGAACCTGATGGAGAACATTGTCCTCAGTGATAATACACTGTGAACCTGATGGAGAACATTGTCCTCAGTGATAATATACTGCGAACCTTATGGAGAACATTGTCCTCAGTGGTAATATACTGTGAACCTGATGGAGAACATTGCCCTCAGTGATAATATACTGTGAACCTGAAGGAGAACATTGTCCTCAGTGATAATATACTGTAAACCTGATGGAGACCATTGTCCTCAGTGATAATACACTGTGAACCTGATGGAGAACATTGTCCTCAGTGATAATACACTGCGAACCTTATGGAGAACATTGTCCTCAGTGATAATATACTGTGAACCTCATGGAGAACATTGTCCTCAGTGATAATATACTGCGAACCTTATGGAGAGCAGTCCTCAGTGATAATACACTGCGAACCTCATGGAGAACATTGTCCTCAGTGATAATATACTGTGAACCCGATGGAGAACATTGTCCTCAGTGATAATACACTGCGAACCTCATGGAGAACATTGTCCTCAGTGATAATATACTGTGAACCCGATGGAGAACATTGTACTCAGTGATAATATACTGTGAACCTGATGGAGAACATTGCCCTCAGTGATAATATACTGTGAACCTTATGGAGAACATTGTCTCAGTGATAATATACTGTAGACCTGATGGAGAACATTGTCCTCAGTATTAATATACTGTGAACCTGATGGAGAACATTGTCCTCAGTGATAATATACTGCGAACCTTATGGAGAACATTGTCCTCAGTGATAATATACTGTGAACCTGATGGAGAACATTGCCCTCAGTGATAATATACTGTGAACCTGAAGGAGAACATTGTCCTCAGTGATAATATACTGTAAAGCTGATGGAGACCATTGTCCTCAGTGATAATACACTGTGAACCTGATGGAGAACATTGTCCTCAGTGATAATACACTGCGAACCTTATGGAGAACATTGTCCTCAGTGATAATATACTGTGAACCTCATGGAGAACATTGTCCTCAGTGATAATATACTGCGAACATTATGGAGAGCAGTCCTCAGTGATAATACACTGCGAACCTCATGGAGAACATTGTCCTCAGTGATAATATACTGTGAACCTGATGGAGAACATTGTCCTCAGTGATAATATACTGTGAACCTCATGGAGAACATTGTCCTCAGTGATAATATACTGTGAACCTCATGGAGAACATTGTCCTCAGTGATAATATACTGCGAACCTTATGGAGAACATTGTCCTCAGTGATAATATACTGTGAACCTCATGGAGAACATTGTCCTCAGTGATAATATACTGCGAACCTTATGGAGAACATTGTCCTCAGTGATAATATACTGTGAACCTTATGGAGAACAGTCCTCAGTGATAATACACTGCGAACCTCATGGAGAACATTGTCCTCAGTGATAATATACTGTGAACCTCATGGAGAACATTGCCCTCAGTAATAATATACTGTGAACCTGAAGGAGAACATTGTCGTCAGTGATAATATACTGTGAACCTGATGGAGAACATTGTCCTCAGTGATAATATACTGTGAACCTGATGGAGAACATTGTCCTCAGTGATAATATACTGCGAACCTTATGGAGAACATTGTCCTCAGTGATAATATACTGTGAACCTGATGGAGAACATTGCCCTCAGTGATAATATACTGTGAACCTGAAGGAGAACATTGTCCTCAGTGATAATATACTGTAAACCTGATGGAGAACATTGTCCTCAGTGATAATATACTGTGAACCTCATGGAGAACATTGTCCTCGGTGATAATATACTGTGAACCTCATGGAGAACATTGTCCTCAGTGATAATATACTGCGAACCTTATGGAGAACAGTCCTCAGTGATAATACACTGTGAACCTGATGGAGAACATTGTCCTCGGTGATAATATACTGTAAACCTGATGGAGAACATTGTCCTCGGTGATAATATACTGTAAACCTGATGGAGAACATTGTCCTCAGTGATAATATATTGTGAACCTCATGGAGAACATTGTCTTCGGTGATAATATACTGTAAACCTGATGGAGAACATTGTCCTCGGTGATAATATACTGCGAACCTGAAGAACATTGTCCTCAGTGATAATATAACTGTGAACCTGATGGAGAACATTGCCCTCAGTGATAATATACTGTGAACCTGAAGGAGAACATTGTCCTCAGTGATAATATACTGTAAACCTGATGGAGAACATTGCCCTCAGTGATAATATACTGTAAACCTGATGGAGAACATTGCCCTCAAAGTGATAATATACTGCAGACATATGGAGAACTTTGTCCTCAGTGATGTATATAGCTGACCCTTATGGAGAACATTGTCCTCAGTGATAATATACTGTGAACCTGATGGAGAACATTGCCCTCAGTGATAATATACTGTGAACCTTATGGAGAACATTGTCCTCAGTGATAATATACTGTGAACCTGAAGGAGAACATTGTCCTCAGTGATAATACACTGCGAACCTCATGGAGAACATTGTCCTCAGTGATAATATACTGTGAACCTCATGGAGAACATTGTCCTCAGTGATAATATACTGCGAACCTTATGGAGAACATTGTCCTCAGTGATAATATACTGTGAACCTTATGGAGAACATTGTCCTCAGTGATAATATACTGCGAACCTTATGGAGAACATTGTCCTCAGTGATAATATACTGTGAACCTGATGGAGAACATTGCCCTCAGTGATAATATACTGTGAACCTGAAGGAGAACATTGTCCTCAGTGATAATATACTGTAAAGCTGATGGAGACCATTGTCCTCAGTGATAATACACTGTGAACCTGATGGAGAACATTGTCCTCAGTGATAATACACTGCGAACCTTATGGAGAACATTGTCCTCAGTGATAATATACTGTGAACCTCATGGAGAACATTGTCCTCAGTGATAATATACTGCGAACCTTATGGAGAGCAGTCCTCAGTGATAATACACTGCGAACCTCATGGAGAACATTGTCCTCAGTGATAATATACTGTGAACCCGATGGAGAACATTGTCCTCAGTGATAATACACTGCGAACCTCATGGAGAACATTGTCCTCAGTGATAATATACTGTGAACCCGATGGAGAACATTGTCCTCAGTGATAATATACTGTGAACCTCATGGAGAACATTGTCCTCAGTGATAATATACTGTGAACCTCATGGAGAACATTGTCCTCAGTGATAATATACTGCGAACCTTATGGAGAACATTGTCCTCAGTGATAATATACTGTGAACCCGATGGAGAACATTGTCCTCAGTGATAGCCGCTTGCGAACCTCATGGAGAACATTATTCATCAGTGATAATATACTGTGAACCCGATGGAGAACATTGTCCTCTGTGATAATATACTGAACCTCATGGAACGTGTCCTCAGTGATAATATACTGTGAACCTCATGGAGAACATTGTCCTCAGTGATAATATACTGTGAACCTCATGGAGAACATTGTCCTCGTGATAATATACTGCGAACCTTATGGAGAGCAGTCCTCGGTAAATAATACACTGCGAACCTCATGGAGAACATTGTCCTCAGTGATAATATACTGTGAACCCGATGGAGAACATTGTCCTCAGTGATAATACACTGCGAACCTCATGGAGAACATTGTCCTCGAAATATACTGTAGAACCCGATGGAGAACATTGTCCTCAGTGATAATATACTGTGAACCTCATGGAGAACATTGTCCTCAGTGATAATATACTGTGAACCCGATGGAGAACATTGTCCTCAGTGATAATACACTGCGAACCTCATGGAGAACATTGTCCTCAGTGATAATATACTGTGAACCCGATGGAGAACATTGTCCTCAGTGATAATATACTGTGAACCTCATGGAGAACATTGTCCTCAGTGATAATATACTGTGAACCTCATGGAGAACATTGTCCTCAGTGATAATATACTGCGAACCTTATGGAGAACATTGTCCTCAGTGATAATATACTGTGAACCTCATGGAGAACATTGTCCTCAGTGATAATATACTGCGAACCTTATGGAGAACATTGTCCTCAGTGATAATATACTGTGAACCTTATGGAGAACAGTCCTCAGTGATAATACACTGCGAACCTCATGGAGAACATTGTCCTCAGTGATAATATACTGTGAACCTCATGGAGAACATTGCCCTCAGTAATAATATACTGTGAACCTGAAGGAGAACATTGTCGTCAGTGATAATATACTGTGAACCTGATGGAGAACATTGTCCTCAGTGATAATATACTGTGAACCTGATGGAGAACATTGTCCTCAGTGATAATATACTGCGAACCTTATGGAGAACATTGTCCTCAGTGATAATATACTGTGAACCTGATGGAGAACATTGTCCTCAGTGATAATATACTGCGAACCTTATGGAGAACATTGTCCTCAGTGATAATATACTGTGAACCTGATGGAGAACATTGCCCTCAGTGATAATATACTGTGAACCTGAAGGAGAACATTGTCCTCAGTGATAATATACTGTAAACCTGATGGAGAACATTGTCCTCAGTGATAATATACTGTGAACCTCATGGAGAACATTGTCCTCGGTGATAATATACTGTGAACCTCATGGAGAACATTGTCCTCAGTGATAATATACTGCGAACCTTATGGAGAACAGTCCTCAGTGATAATACACTGTGAACCTGATGGAGAACATTGTCCTCGGTGATAATATACTGTAAACCTGATGGAGAACATTGTCCTCGGTGATAATATACTGTAAACCTGATGGAGAACATTGTCCTCAGTGATAATATATTGTGAACCTCATGGAGAACATTGTCTTCGGTGATAATATACTGTAAACCTGATGGAGAACATTGTCCTCGGTGATAATATACTGCGAACCTGAAGAACATTGTCCTCAGTGATAATATACAGTGAACCTGATGGAGAACATTGCCCTCAGTGATAATATACTGTGAACCTGAAGGAGAACATTGTCCTCAGTGATAATATACTGTGAACCTGATGGAGAACATTGTCCTCAGTGATAATATACTGTGAACCTGATGGACAACATTGTCCTCAGTGATAATATACTGCGAACCTTATGGAGAACTTTGTCCTCAGTGATAATATACTGTGACCCTGATGGAGAACATTGCCCTCAGTGATAATATACTGTGAACCTGAAGGAGAACATTGTCCTCAGTGATAATATACTGTGAACCTGATGGAGAACATTGCCCTCAGTGATAATATACTGTGAACCTTATGGAGAACATTGTCCTCAGTGATAATATACTGTGAACCTGATGGAGAACATTGTCCTCAGTGATAATATACTGTGAACCTGATGGAGAACATTGTCCTCAGTGATAATATACTGCGAACCTTATGGAGAACATTGTCCTCAGTGATAATATACTGTGAACCTGATGGAGAACATTGCCCTCAGTGATAATATACTGTGAACCTTATGGAGAACATTGTCCTCAGTGATAATATACTGTAAACCTGATGGAGAACATTGTCTCAGTGATAATATACTGTGAACCTCATGAGAACATTGTCCTCGGTGATAATATACTGTGAGCCTCATGGAGAACATTGTCCTCAGTGATAATATACGAACCTTATGGAGAACAGTCCTCAGTGATATTACACTGTGAACCTGATGGAGGCATTGTCCTCGGTGATAATATACTGTAAACCTGATGGAGAACATTGTCCTCGGTGATAATATACTGTAAACCTGATGGAGAACATTGTCCTCAGTGATAATATATTGTGAACCTCATGGAGAACATTGTCTTCGGTGATAATATACTGTAAACCTGATGGAGAACATTGTCCTCGGTGATAATATACTGCGAACCTGAAGAACATTGTCCTCAGTGATAATATACTGTGAACCTGATGGAGAACATTGCCCTCAGTGATAATATACTGTGAACCTGAAGGAGAACATTGTCCTCAGTGATAATATACTGTGAACCTGATGGAGAACATTGTCCTCAGTGATAATATACTGTGAACCTGATGGAGAACATTGTCCTCAGTGATAATATACTGCGAACCTTATGGAGAACATTGTCCTCAGTGATAATATACTGTGAACCTGATGGAGAACATTGTCCTCAGTGATAATATACTGTGAACCTGATGGAGAACATTGTCCTCAGTGATAATATACTGTGAACCTGATGGAGAACATTGTCCTCAGTGATAATATACTGTGAACCTGATGGAGAACATTGTCCTCAGTGATAATATACTGTGAACCTTATGGAGAACATTGTCCTCAGTGATAATATACTGTGAACCTGATGGAGAACATTGTCCTCAGTGATAATATACTGCGAACCTTATGGAGAACATTGTCCTCAGTGATAATATACTGTGAACCTCATGGAGAACATTGTCCTCAGTGATAATATACTGCGAACCTTATGGAGAACATTGTCCTCAGTGATAATATACTGTGAACCTTATGGAGAACAGTCCTCAGTGATAATACACTGCGAACCTCATGGAGAACATTGTCCTCAGTGATAATATACTGTGAACCTCATGGAGAACATTGCCCTCAGTGATAATATACTGTGAACCTGAAGGAGAACATTGTCCTCAGTGATAATATACTGTGAACCTGATGGAGAACATTGTCCTCAGTGATAATATACTGTGAACCTGATGGAGAACATTGTCCTCAGTGATAATATACTGCGAACCTTATGGAGAACATTGTCCTCAGTGATAATATACTGTGAACCTGATGGAGAACATTGTCCTCAGTGATAATATACTGCGAACCTTATGGAGAACATTGTCTTCAGTGATAATATACTGTGAACCTGATGGAGAACATTGCCCTCAGTGATAATATACTGTGAACCTTATGGAGAACATTGTCCTCAGTGATGAATATACTGTGAACCTGATGGAGAACATTGTCCTCAGTGATAATATACTGTGAACCTGATGGAGAACATTGTCCTCAGTGATAATATACTGCGAACCTTATGGAGAACATTGTCCTCAGTGATAATATACTGTGAACCTGATGGAGAACATTGCCCTCGGTGATAATATACTGTGAACCTGAAGGAGAACATTGTCCTCAGTGATAATATACTGTAAACCTGATGGAGAACATTGCCCTCGGTGATAATATACTGTGAACCTGAAGGAGAACATTGTCCTCAGTGATAATATACT
>JAVTVY010012734.1:0-53224 GCA_036873755.1 Hanleya hanleyi
ACATGGGTGTGTAATTTATCGTCTCTAGCTTCAGATCGCTTTTAACGTTAGATATTAATACAGAACAATTTTCAGCTCAGTGTATTTTACTTCACTTTCATCATAATGCAAATTGGACAATTTCGTCTCTCCAGCGAAATGTTTCACCTTAAAAAATACTTGAAAGAGAGCGAACATTGGATCCCATGTGGTTAAACAAAACATGTTTACTCAATTAACCACTCCAAATAGAAAGCATCTGGACTTAAACAAGCAAATTGTGTTAACTTATACTGAGCGATGCTAATGAGCTTCAGCAAGAATCATGTGTTAACTTATACTGAGCGATGCTAATGAGCTTCAGCAAGAATCATGTGTTAACTTATACTGAGCGATGCTAATGAGCTTCAGCAAGAATCATGCAGCTAATTATATAGTTATTCTCTCTGAATGGGTTTAATACGTAAATAGCGAACAGCTGTCTCAAAACACAACGAAATTACTGACACATATTTACATGGTGTAACGATTTGTACAGGTTCGTGTGGATATTATAACATTTATCTTTGTTATTTATGCTCGATCTGTAATATAATAATATTGTCGGCAGAATCCTTGGTTTTGATTAACGTATCAAAACACAATTGACTTGATAGCTGAGCAAAGGCCATACCCAGCCGCGTAGCCACGTGAAGTTGATATATTCAAATTCGCTAACGATTCCTCCTAATGGCTTTTTCCTTCTATCTATTAATTTTATATCGACCAATTCATCTAAAGAGTGATGATCGGTACCGTTATTTAAAAAAATATCATTACTAGTGTGACGAAAATGCCCGTGACCTGGAGAATGTCATTTTCGTTCTACGCTGACATTCTAAATAGCATTGTAAATGGACCGACAATTGTGGATATTCGACTTACCTGCATTAACTGTGCGCTGAAACTTTCAGCGAAGGACGTGTAAATATCCCTGACACGCATCTTGCATCGAAACCGGGCGAGAGAAGTCGAACTCTGCTGATCTGACACGAAATCCAACACCGCCTGAGTCTATACTTTCGCTTTATGGGGGCTGCCATGTTTGGGCCCGCAATGGATTCTGGGAGCCAGAGCCTATATAAGACGCAGAGAATGGACGTTCGGCATTCTGTCTCAGACAATCGGCGGGTGCACATCGTGCGGGAGAGCACAGAGACAGGATCGCCGCAAATGCGCCGAATGCGCCGAAAGTGCCGAAAGTGCCGAATTGACTGCCGAAACAGCGCCGAACCATCCGCTGAAGGGTTGGAAAGCCGAGAGCTAAGCCATAGCTTGGGGACAATAGATACTAACACGCACAGTATCTGATGACGAGACGAACCGCCAGACGGGGATAAGATACTAACACGCACAGAATCTGAAGACGAGATGTCCATCAACGGGGAATACAGAGCACCAAATATCCCACATTGCAGCCCATCACACAAATACCATTTCTACATGATTACATATACTTGCTCACATACAAGATCGTCGGCCTTAGGGACGGAATAGATCTAATCACCCTCACCTACACTAGTTACCTACAGGCCTCGGCTAGAGGTGACGGATAACACAAGCTTACATCCACTGTATATATTTGCACTGCCGCAGGGCTCGAATTATGCTTTGCCGCAAGTCTTGAATGCTATTACAAATCATTGATATTTATTGACATTACACTGTAAGGTAATAATACGCTCCCGAGACCAGGGCATTATTACCACATATATATGCAGACAATCTGAGCCTATTAACTCATCCTTGGGTCAACGCCGTGAGGGCCGAAGTCGGGTCGCCGAAGACGGGTCGCCGAAAGCGGACCTCCGAAGACGAGAAGTCTGCCGAGCCGAAGACGGGTCGCCGAAATCGGGCCGCCGAAGACGTGAAGTCTGCCGAGCCGAAGACGGGTCACCGAAGACGTGAGGTCTGCCGAGCCGAAGACGGGTCGCCGAAGACGGGCCGCCGAAGACGGGCCGCCGAAGACGTGAAGTCTGCCGAGCCGAAAGGGGTCGCCGCCAAATTCGTGCCGCCGGAGACGCGAGGTCTGCCGAGCCGAAAGGGGCTGCCGCCGAAGACGCTGTGGTGTGCCGTACGGGCCGACGCCGCCGAAGGGCTACTGCCAGGAGAGGCAGTGATACGGAGAGGATTCCAGAGACGATTAATAACGCTTAGATTAACTGGGCCGTGTAACCTTAGACACGGTAGACGTTCCATACAGTCCGGGGCTACGCCTACGACCGGAGAGGAACCAGAGACGCCGTACCATACCCCGACGGGAGCCAGTCTGGACGAGACTGGGCCGTGACGCGTCATAGATAGGGTCTCTTGTATATATTGTATATTATTCGTCTTTCTCTTTAAGATAAAGATAACACTTAACGATAACTACCTCTAGAGTAGGGATCTTTATTACAGGTATTGTGCGCGTACAGAGCTGTGTACATAGCAGAATACAATATTATTACTTTACTATTGCCTTGGTTGTTTCTACAGGTCCCCCCATCCTACCTCCTCGATCCAGACAAGGTGACAGGTTGAATCGGACCTTCCTCGTTGGCCGATTCCAGTCATACGAGACTGCGTTCACATCAGTCTGATAATTTGTCACAGGGGCCTGAGACCAGGCCGCCTCAAGTCTCGTGTACATCGCAAGAATATTACATTTTTTGACCGCTCGAACGTCACACTATAATTATTTTTTAAATACTTGCTTCTACAACATGCGTTTTACCTGATTTCTTAGTTCCTTCAGACTTGATGTTAAAAGCCCACCTAGGAAAAACAGAAAAGATGTTCTTTTATTAATATTATATATAATTACATGGCAGTGTGACTAACGTCACAGGGCCTACGAAGTACAGTAGGCATTAGGACTCGAACGCGAACTGAACTCTTGGAAATCCCCACCCCCAGTTGAAATCCTGCATATATTAAGATGGGCACCGCCCAAGTCAGAATCGCCAGTGATTTTCATCAAAAAATCACCAGAAATTTTCATCAAAAGTAGGTCAGCTCAGAACTTGTTGGTAACAGTCTCCTAATGCGCCTTCATTCCAAAATAAATAACGATCGCCGATTTAATTTTACAATTTTTTAATTAAAGGAAACAGATTGAATAATATAGGTTCAGTAGATTTCAAGCTTTACGTGTGAAATACATTTACATCTCTTTAATGGTTTTCAGTGCCCTTAATTGTACAGGATCAAAACAACTTTTTGAATCACATTATTTTCCCAACAATACAACAAATTTTTATATATAGTACTATAGTAGAAAGGTAGCATTTATGTAGTTTACGGTAATTCAACTCAAGACCAACACCTTCTATGCACAAGATAATAATGATTCTATGTCATTCTCCTGGGCATAGCCGGTACAAAGACGAATAAATAGCGTCTCTACATCACGTTGTTATCTAGATATATGAGACAACACATTTTGGGCATCGGCAATCTGATGAATGTACTATTCTGGTTTTCTTGTTTCACATTATATTCTATGGCGGTTGATCGGTGATTTTCTTCATTGATAAACGTTAAACCACCTCAGCTTCGTTGTGTGAATCGGAATTGCTGTGACATACCAACACACTCCGTGGCAGTGATTCTGTATCCCCTAATCAAAGAATCAAAATGGATCAAGATTTGAAATGACAAGAGAAATTTAGACATATTTTGTTTACACATGTAATTTTTTGTTCAAATTATATCCAAGTGTGATATATAGTCCATATTCAAGAGGTACAAAAAAACCCCAAAGTATGTCCTCATATTTTCACATCCATGCCAAGAAATACTGCATTGAAAAGGGTCCATTTAGCCTACCCTGTTTTATCGCTCTAATCAACAAATGGCGGGGTCATATTTCTGCTGTCAAAATTGTATTTCCCTCCAAAGTCTTAACCCTTGAATCCAAGTCGCACACTCTCTGTTTAATAGGGCCATGTGGCATATGTATTTTTAGCAGCAGTGGGTAATTTGACCAGAATGTGGTCAGTGATGAAGTGTTTGGATGTGAAATAGGATACACGTTAAAGGCTACAGTATACATTTATCTATAACAATATACTGAAGTGTTAATTATAAATCTAATTTTAATCAGAATTATTTCAGATCACAACTTGCTGGTAACAATGCCCTAATGCACGTTTATGCCAAAAATCAAGGTTCTAATGTCAACGGTTCTCCTTATTTTGCCGACGAAAGGATTTGGATGGACTGACTGACTGGCTGACTGACTGACTGACTAATTTGCGATCTGTAGCCTACTTCGTAGGAATATTGTTAAATTTATTATAATTTATTATATATTTGAATTGCCCAAGATCGCCTGCTCAGATTATTATGCAAATAGATCAAAATGACCCGAATATGATAAACAGTGTATGATAAAGGAGTGTCACCTCTCCATTTTGTGGATAGAAAGTTTGATAGGAGGGGTCATAATGCCCCCAGGCCGGGTACGGTTAACAAGATGGGGGTATACCGGGGTCTAATACAGGTGGTACTGTTCTAAAGGAAGTTTTTGGAACAAGTTTGACTGTACCGATAAGTTATAACTCTGAAGGCGGACACATGCAGAGAGGGATAATATAAACCCCACAGTCCCCAAGTCGATAATCTCATTCAATGCTGCTGAAACTGTACGCGTCTCCTCGACGAATAATGAGCAGTCTTCGGTAGTACAAAATCTACATGTATAATCTTGTAGATTTCTTTGTCTATATACCGACATCTACATGTATAATCTTGTAGATTTCTTTGTCTATATACCGACATCTACATGTATAATCTTGTAGATTTCTTTGGCTATATACCGACATCTACATGTATAATCTTGTAGATTTCTTTGTCTATATACCGACATCTACATGTATAATCTTGTAGATTTCTTTGTCTATATACCGACATCTACATGTATAATCTTGTAGATTTCTTTGGCTATATACCGACATCTACATGTATAATCTTGTAGATTTCTTTGTCTATATACCGACATCTACATGTATAATCTTATAGATTTCTTTGTCTATATACCGACATCTACATGTATAATCTTGTAGATTTCTTTGGCTATATACCGACATCTACATGTATAATCTTGTAGATTTCTTTGTCTATATACCGACATCTACATGTATAATCTTGTAGATTTCTTTGGCTATATACCGACATCTACATGTATAATCTTGTAGATTTCTTTGTCTATATACCGACATCTACATGTATAATCTTGTAGATTTCTTTGTCTATATACCGACATCTAGCTGCCGGTGATCTAATAAGTAGTTGCTCATATGAAGTATCAAAGTCATTAGCACAAATATTGAAGACCGCTTTTGTGATTTTTCAAGTTTCTTCGTGTTTACGATCACCCAGAATGCAAACAATTGGTCAGTAGTAAAAGTTAATGGTTATAAAAGATTTAAAAGTTTGGTTGGTATGTCTAAAAACGTCGATAGTCTGCATAAAACGTTTATCTGCCTTCCTGTCTTTTGACAGCTATGCTTTAGATGTACGTTAAAATTCAATTTGCTGTCCTGGTTTACACCTTAGAGTTTCATCGAATCTTTCAGTTTCGTTAAATTTTGTTCTACCCATTCACGTTCAAAGTGATTGTGAGATAAAATGACATGGATTCCACTTGTCTAGTTGGGTATTCTCAGCAATTTCACTCAATCACATTACATACTGTCGTATTTTGAAATAACATGAGATTGTGCATACGAGTGATACAATGACACTTGAGCTGTCACTAAACCGTCACACGCTGAAGCGAACCAAAAGGAAATTGTATACAAGAAATATGCATCTGGAATAGGCATCAATAAATCACTAGATAAATGATTACATTGGAATATGCGATTAGATTTAGAGATGTTAAACACATTACATTACATTATCTGTAAAATACTTGAAAAATTTCAACGTAACGTTCGTACAATCTGGTCTCAAATCGTTCTTATTTAGCACGGTACGTTAATGAGAGTGATAATTTCTACGATGCAAAACGTTTGATTCGTCTTTTTCCCTCAACCACATCATGACGTATTATATTCACCAAAACAAAGCATCAGTCAAAATAATTATACAGTTCTCGCGAGTATAAATAAATAATTAAGGTTTGTCGGGAAGCGAAGAAACCATGCATTTGCTTGGATCACATCTTACATCTTGATAAATTCATCAAAAAATTCAAAGTGATAGTAAACGGGTTAGGTAGCGTAATATTTTACGGGTTTGAAAATGGTTAACTTTTTGGACGCGGCATTATCTCGGTCACGGTTGAGTTTCCATGAGACAATTCTCTTAAATTACTGTTTCAGTATATCAAAATAATCTAGCGTTTTCAGTTAACTCAATGTATATATAATACTCTGGAACAAGATATATATTATCAAAGTCAGTCCTGCCATTCAACAGAAGTCAAGTGTAAATATTATTGAAATAACATGATTATATATTCAATCTTAGCCAATCGTAAAAGTATCAGTTGTTGAGATGTCTTTATCATCAAGCCATTTCCCTTTATTCCTTTATAGTTGGGCTGGGGATTGTACACAACACTCTCGAGTAACCATCGTACATATGCTTAAATTTAATTGAAGCTTAAGAAGCATATGCCTGTTAAATTTCAAATCTTTCAGCTCTTCAAAATGAACCCAGCAAACGAACAGATGTAGTTACAGATGGAATGCCAGACCAAAAAATAGTTTCCGTCTCAACATGTAGCTACGGAATACGTGCACCTTCATAAGACGGACCTGAAACTCGTTTAATATAAATTACATGCTACTGAAGAACCCATAGGGGAAAACGGGTATGGCGTAAATACAGTACTCCAGCTCGTCATACTATATCATGATGTTTTATGTTTTTTTGTTTATATATTGATATATCTAAGCATACTATTTACTTAGAATTGACAACGTTGAAGAGTCAGCTGGAGTTAGCCTATGTTTATGTATACTATGATGGACTGTTTTAATTTGGCGCTAATGCTGTTATATGGAATATGGAATAGGTCTTGGGATTATGGACGCGGATATTCTTTAATGGACGACGGTTGAATTATGAATGACGGACCAGACGCTTGTAACTATTCAATTTGATAATTGTACAAACTTCATGGTCCAGCAGTTCACAGAATTTTTACAATTTTGCTCCTCGCGATATAACATGCTCGTCCATTGTCGTAAATAGGATAGTCCTGATGTTAAAATGAGTGCGTACCCGGTACATCTGTGACTGATCCAGTGTAAGCTTAATTCATTTTTGCCAATTGTATAAGTACTTAACTCTCAGAATATGCTGGAACAGTAATATAATAGAATGCAATATACAGATAGATAAAATGCTTTGAATCAACTGCCATATGATACACTGCACATGATCATGGGGGTACTATCTTCGATAAAGAAGTAATTCTGTCGTTTTTCTCGCGAAGGTAGGAATTGTCATCCCATGATCCCACTGTTAGCCACATGAGCATCTACATAAAAGGGTGACTGAGATACATCATAGCAGGAATTATTTATTGTCCTTGAGATGTATTAAGATATGGTGCGGTGTGAGGTCATGTGACTTCTTTACGGTACGCTGCCATTTTCCATCATCATCAAAGAATTGGCGCCCAATATCGTTGCTCAATGTTAGTTATAAAATAGCCTCAACAGCAATCGCACAAAGGATAAAACAATGTCTCCCATCCATCATATCTGAGGAACAAAATGAATTTATGGCAGGAAAATATATTGGAGAAAGCACCAGAATAGTTTATGACATTATGCATTATACAGAAAATCTCCAGATGCCCGGAATGTTATTGATGATTGACTTTGAAAAGGCTTTTGATAGTGTGGACTGGAATTATATACAAAATGTTCTTCATTTTTTCAATTTTGGACCTTCAATTAAGAAATGGGTAGAACTATTTTATAATAATATACAATCCTGTGTAATTGTGAACGGTTTTTCGTCAAAGTTTTTCGAAATAAGTAGAGGCTGCCGCCAGGAAGATCCCCTTTCACCTTATATATTTATACTCTGTGCTGAGATATTAGGTTACATGCTGAAAAAGAATAAGAATATAAAAGGAATACCAATTAAGGATTGTGAATATAGATTATCACAATACGCAGATGACACAACAATTTTTTTAGATGGATCCATAAGAAGTCTTAATTGTTGCATAACAGAATTAAATTTCTTTGCTGGTTATTCGGGTTTAAAAGTTAATGCAAATAAAACAAATGTCATTTGGATCGGTTCTAAAAAAGACAGCGAGGATGTTTATAACACTAACTGGCAACTTGATTGGTCACAAAGTCCATTTAAGTTATTGGGAATCGACTTCAGCACAAACCTTTCAGAAATGGTTGAAAGAAATTATAAAGACAAATTAAAGAAGATGGAAACCATGATGAAGATATGGTCCAGACGGGGTTTGTCACCTCTGGGAAGGGCTGTAGTACTAAAATCGTTACTATTATCGAAGTTGAATCACTTGTTTTCGTCTCTCCCAGATCCACCAATTATTGCAATAGAGGAATTTCAAAAGAAGTGTTTTGCGTTTATTTGGAATGCAAAGCCTGACAAAATATCCCGTAAAACTGCTGTTAAGGAATATAAAGATGGAGGCTTAAAGATACCATTAATAAAAGAAGTTTTACAATCACAGAAGATATCATGGCTAAGACGTTTACAACAAGATAGCATTTCATGCAAATTAATATTAACAGAGATTAGTGGTCCACTGAAACCATGGGAAGTTGGGTCCAAAAGCCTAGAAACTAATGTGATAGCCCATGTAACAAATCCGTTTTGGAAAGATGTTTTCAAAGCGTGGAGTACGTTACAGAAAAAGATAGAATACAGGGAAGATTTCTCTACTGCCTTTCAAAAGGAGATAATTTGGCAAAATGATAAAATTGCTATGGATGGTAAACCTTTTATATTCCTACATTGGTTAAGTAATGGAATAAAATTTGTGCATGACCTAATGAGTAATGGAACATTTTTGCGATACCCGGAATTCAAACAGAAATTTAAATGTAATACAAACTTTTTAGAATTTCAATGTGTTCTTTGTGCAGTAAAAGAAGCCGCAAAAAACCTCAACATATTGAACTTTGACATAAGAATAGAATGCCCATTTATACCACCTAATATACTCCCTCTCGTTGGGTGCACAAAAGGCTGTAGAACGTTTTACAGAATACTTCTGGGATCTAATTTTAAAAAATCAAAAGCTAACCAAAAGTGGGAGATGATTACTGGTGAAACATACATGGAACGAGAATGGCAACTGTTTAATATAGCGGCAATGAAGTCCACGACGATTTCAAAAATTATATGGTTCCAATACAAGTTGATTAACAGGATTCTGACAACAAATAGATTTGCAAATAAGGTAGATCCGGAAGTTACTGATAAATGTACATTTTGCAACAAATATACTGAGAGTATAGAACATTTATTCTGGGAATGTGAATTGGTGAATTTGTTGTGGAAAGAAATACATGACTGGGTTGAAATGAAAACTACCTTCAAAATTGATCTCTGTTGTAAAACAATTTGCTTAGGAGTACATGGGAAAAGAAATGCGGTAGTTAATTTTCTCTTGACTATAGTGAAGTATAACATATATAAGTCGAAGGTAAAAGGGCAAGTTCCATCTATACAATACATACAGCAGGATTTGCAAGACATGTATGAAACTGACAGATGCATACATAATTTAAAAGGGGAACCAGACAAGTTTAATAAATATTGGTCCTCTTTCCATATGTTGTTTCGTAAATAAAGGTGTGTACATGTAGGATATCAAAGTATTTAATGATAAAGTTAGAAGACATAGTACTGTTACATTTGCATGCATTTTTGAAATGGGTTTCAGGTTGGCTCCATTGCCGGTTATGCATGTGTATACCTTTCATATTTGAAGAACATGTTCCCGCTGTCCAGAAGTGAATTTAGTGTAAAGTGTTTAACTATAGATGCATCGGAAATTTGAAATTGAGGATGATAGAGGTGTATAGTTATATGGTCCGGATATTGGTTTTCTCTGAAGGTAGAGATGTGCACTTCAGGTCATGGAATTCGTGTAACAATACTCATGTCAGTATGTATAATATTATATCGCCTCTTGCTTTTGCTATTATCTTCGAATATTAACTCTTTTCAATAATAGGTCCACAAGTATTTATGTCGAGATATATTCTCTTTTCAATCGCCGAACTATAGCTTGTATTATATAAGTTATAACATATAGTTCTCTGTGGCTTTACATGTGTCGGGATAAATATATATATATATATATATACATAAAAAACTGGAAAATGTTGAGAGATGCTGTATTTGTACATGTATATGTAGTACGTGATGCACATATAACTGTTTTTTATGCCTTTGAATGATGTGTGGATTAGAAAAAAGAAAAATGAATAAAAAATGTCAATTATAAAAAAAAAAAAAAAAAATCCATCATCATTGTTACCTTTAATTAATAAGATGACTACACAAACATAGGATTACGCTTGTGGATTAAAAAATATAGAACTACAAAAACAAAAAATGGACCTCTGTCTACCTGAATCATACCAACGTATCCGCTCAAATAAAATTAATCCCGCGTTCTAAGAGCCTGGAATCTAACATCTAATCTCGAATGTCGAATCTAACATCGAAACTAGGGTTAAGGTCCGTCCTATTCTGTGACTGAATAATCGACAATAATTTCGGAACCCATGATCAAACACCGCGTAACCGAATCGATTCCAATAATAACCTGGCTTCCTTGATCACTTTCAAATGTTGAATGCAAAGATGAGATCAGATTATCCAGACCACACAAAGACGAACCTACCAACCAACTTTTATCAAAACGAAAGTCTTTCCAAATTATTTACCCAGGCGATCTTCACTAATATACATACGTCAGTTCCTGGCCTTTTCCTTGGTTCTTCGATGACTAAATGTTCCTCTGGAGAACCTCTCAAATCATCGAATTATAAACTAGGCATTACCTTCCTTGTTACCACGGACAGTCAGATTGTCAGTTTGAGGCATCGTGAATGATTAACTGACCGATCTATATATTCCCATTTCAACTACGCGACTCTAAATTGCATCCCACCAGATCCTTCCAATCAGGGTTGACCACACAACTGGTTGTCTTGAAAGCTCCATGGCTTCCAGATCTCTGTTATCGGCCACAATGAGATTAAGATAACTTCAACCAGCGGTCCACGGTTTTCATCCAACATATTATCTTCCATCGTGAAATGAAGGCCCATAAAGAGTTTTTATGAATCCGTCTCCATTGACATATTCATATTCAGAATATGTTGACAATGAAGATATAGCCTGGTACATTATCCTCATCAACCCGACAAAGATCCTTGTTAACAAACAGAGAAATTCTCACAGAGCCATTTCTTAGAAATAATCACTCGATTATAGGATAGTCAAAGTTACTAATTGGACCTTGTTCCTAATTGTACGTGTAACCTCGCCTTATACATAAGACAGGTATAAACGTGAGTTCTGGGCAGCTTTTAGCAATATGATGTAGTTAGCAGAAGAAATAAAGAACGAAGTCCATTTGTTTGGTTCTCTGGTATGTATATATTTTAAATCCAGGACAACTTTGATTGAGTTTCTTATTCACACTATGTACTGTGGTATTTTAAAATACAGACACTAGATCTAGCATACGATTGATGCAAAGACATTTGGACGGTCATTCGCTGGAATGAGACAAAACTGTGTATCCAATCGCGCAAATACTATACAACGGAATAAGTATCCGGAATAAATGTTAATAAATCACTAGATAAAATATTACATTGGCGTATTGGTAATTACATTCCAAAGGTGTTTAATGAATTAAACACATTATCTTACATTAGCAAGCAGGAGCACATCAATAAATTCCTTCGTGCAATCTAATCTCAAGTAGCTCTCCGTCAACCACTGAATTCAACACGTTATCTTAATGAAATTGATAACTTGTGCCATGCAAAAAATCTGTTCAGGATCCCCCCTCCCCCCCCCCCAATTCCGTGTTATATTCAGCAAACAAACATCAACCAAATCGCCATGAACTTCTTGTGAGAAAATAAGAAAACGACAATGAAATAATTAAATTCCTTAATAAAGGAGATCAAGGTTTTATTGAAGCGGCGAAAATCAATTGCTTGGATTCTCATCTTACACTTTGATGAATTCACCAACAAATTGAAAGTGATCGTAATTTTTAAGGTAGTGTAACATTTTACGGGTTGGGAAATGGTTACCTTTTTTACGTGTTATTATCTCGGTCTCGATGGGATTTCTCGCCAAAGGAATCTTATAGATTACTTGTTCGGCGAATGAGATGAACACAAAAACGTCTGTCAGACTGAATCCCACTATTCAACATCAGTTACGTTTTCTGTGTATCGGCGCAGTTTCGATGGAACTTCGTGGCAATCAAATCTGTTCTGGGATTATGTTTTCAGTGTATAAATATATTGTGATTTTATACATCTAAACAGAAACCTTTATGTGAGTGACACCTACCGTTTATTTAATAGTATTGAAACAACATTATTACCTATTAAATCATGGTAAATCTTAATAGTATCTGTTTTTGCGATGTCTTGGTTACCATGTCATTTCCTTGTATTCCTTGAATAGTTTGGCACCAAATCCGTCATTCACTATTCAGTCGTCGTCCATAAAAGAATTTCCCCGTCAATAAACGGATGGTCTTTGACGTTCGACAGTTCGTATCATTATAGTCATGCGCACTTCACCATCCAGCCATCGTAACCCCGAATCGTAACATGTTCTTCCTTAGCATAACCGGATATTACAAATGTTAAGATAAGTGCGTACATCATGATCAGTGATTAAGCAACAAAAATCGCAGGCGTGATGCATTCAAACCTCGTACACAAGTGATCGATTTTGATATAGTAACTTTAATATAGTACCGTATATAGACATTTAACATGCAATTTTGAATCATCTGAAACATCATTCGCTTGATCATGGGTTGAAATTTTCTTCTAGAGAGAGGCAACTTGGATGTCTTTACTTCACAAAGGCAGAAATTATAATCTTACGCTCAATGGCAAAATTATATGATTTTGGGATCTGATAACTGCACAAAAATGGGCTTACACTTGTGGACTAAACAAACACACCAAAATGGAACTAAAAACGAGACAATGGACAACCGGCTGCCTCACGGATTTTAATGCGATCACTAAAATCGACATAAATTCCAGATGTTATTGGGCCTAAAATTATGGTCAGTCCTATTCCATGTGATTGCTTTATCAATGGAAATTTTCATGAACTTGGTTCAAATTCCAGAGAACCGGTTCGACCTCAATAAAACCTTGACCTCCGTTGTCAATATCTTAGTGTCTTAAATTCAGGGAGAATATGAAATTACCCAGAGTTTCAAGACGCTGCAACTAACTGACCCACATCAAACCATTTCGAATATTTACCCCAAAGACCTTCAACTGTTTCTTGACCAATACCATAAATATTTAATCAAATGGGGTGAGACAATTGATATATTCACGAGTGGCGAATCCTCGAGTGAAAATGTCGTTTTATTCACCCCAAGATTATATACTTTTTGTGGTACTATAGTTTATTCTGGATGTTTGAAAACATTAAAATAATTCAGATTTTGTAGCACGTTTCGACTGAAGGTACACTGAAACTGAAACATTGATTATCGTCATTCTGACGTCAATCTCTCTTTACTTTGCGGCCAACAAGTCGCACGTGCAACGACTTTTTTTTCAGTCGGGGATGCACTTTGGTATTGATGTCATCCAGCATATCTTATAAATGTTATTAGCTTTGTCCCCATTTTTCCCCCTTAAACCTGGGTTAGTTTGAGTCAATTGCGCTATCACCATGGTGACATGTTCATGTGATCTAATATCGATATCTTCACTGCTTGTGGCGTCATCACCGGTAATGTTATATTGATCATCACTGCTTGTGGCGTCATCACCGGTAATGTTATATTGATCATCACTGCTTGTGGCGTCATCACCGGTAATGTTATATTGATCATCACTGCTTGTGGCGTCATCACCGGTAATGTTATATTGATCATCACTGCTTGTGGCGTCATCACCGGTAATGTTATATTTGATCATCACTGCAGTAATTCAACTGTTACTATTCACTATCTCATCATCAAGTATATAATAAATATATATATATGTCAGTTTCTGACCCTTTACTTCGTTCTATACTGAGAGACGTCACAAATCATCGAAATATGAGCTTGGAATTATTTTCATTGTTATTGCGGACAATGAAACTGACAGTTTGCGGCAACAGAAATGATTACCCCCGGCCTACAGATTCCCATTGCAGCTGTGTGAATATAAATTGTATTCCGCCAGATCCTGCAAATCGGGTTTGACCACAGGACTGATTGTCCTGAAGGCCCGATGGCTTCCAGATATCTACCCTCGACCACAATGAAATTAGGTTAACAGCGACCAGTGGTCCACTGTTTTCGTTCAACATCTTCCTTCAGGAAATGAAGGCTCATAAAGTTTTGATATGAATCAATTTCTATTGACCCTAACCCGGCGTCATTTCAGAATATGTTGGAAATGGATGAATAGTATGGTACGGTAATTGCCACATGGCCATTTCTTATATATCATCAGCGGATTCTTCAAGAGCCAACTACGAATAGTGGGGCGGATAACCTGCACAACAGTTTAAATGGCGATGCAAACTTTAAACTTGAAGAATATCCCCATTGGGTGTTTTTTAAAGTAAATAATTAAAAGCTATTAGAAAATCCAAAATATCCGCTACTTTCAAGATGGCAGCCTATTACACCATTAATAACCATTTCCTGGGCCCTATTGTCCGCATTTCGCCTATATTATCTGGCCTCCCTATATTCCCAAATTTTTGGCAAATTTGGCACTATTTTTTTTCTCTCTATACAAGATCCGGGGCGGGGCATGATGCCCCATACCAAACTCTCTACACTGCATCTAAAACGGCAAAATAATACCATATCACATGGGGGTCATTTTGAACCTATTTGCATACCCCTTTCATCATAGGATCAAAGAGAATTCAAAATGGCGGACGGAAAAGAAATGTTTTGGTGTCTTTTTTTTCTTAAAAGTTTGTGCTTTTCTCTAGAAAATAGTGTACAAAACCGATTTTATTTCATATCCGCTAGTCTGCCGAAAAATCTATCAAAAGTACTATTTTTTATAATTTGACATCAGTGTGACGTCATCAAAGCGGCCAGCTTGGATTTCGCTTCTTTAGTAGAGCTTGACCGCAAGATATATTAAGATGTTTCCGATCTCTCTCTCTCTCAAAGAGTAAGAAAAAATATTTCGGGTGGCGTAAATGGCCTCTTCCCAGGCTTGGGCAGGCCTCGTATAGCCCAGGCGAGGTAGGGTTAATAATCTTGCAAATTATTGTCCCAGTGATAAGTTGAAGCTAACTCGATCGGCGCTCATAGTAGCCATAGAGAAGAAACAAAATGCAGAAGGCAGCTTTGCTCAAGCTAATGTATGATTAAAGTTGCCGACGGTAAAACGGAAACGGCAGGAAAGAAAATAAAAATGTACGGAAAAAAAGCAAATCCGTCTTCTCGAAGAAGAGTAGCCTGGATCCAGTTTCTTTTTCGTAACGTAATTTTAGGTCAAATTCTCCGAAGTAACTCTCTTCAGTTTTTCTCTCAAATCGTTTTCCTTTTTTTTACATTTATCTCAGTCACGCTTTAAGTGGTGTTAAGCGGAATTAATAAAAGCGTTGTTGGTATACAAATCATCACATTATCACTTTTGGTTCTTGTGATGTTTTTAGAAATATACAGTCAGTATATTTGCCTGTGAGGTTATATGACATTGTCAGTACATCGGAATCGTTGTGTTTTATTGCTGCCGCTCAAGCTGGTGCTAGGGACCATGTGGGCATGTCATTCAAGATATCCGCATGAACAGCTACAATAAAAACGTGGCTTGGATACAAATCATCACAGGGATCACTGTTGGTTCTTGTGATATTTTTAGAAATATACAGACAGTACATTTGTTTGCGGCGTCATGTGACTTCTTGTCAGTACGTCGGCATCATGTTCCATCGCCCCTTTAATGTTGCCTTTCATTACATACATAAGTTGCGTAGCACCAGAGAGCCTGTATGCTACGATCATGTTTTACCGTCAGTGCGATAGTACATATGAGAAACTAAGAAGAAATAGCCTTGTTTTACAACTTTAGGCAAATTTAGTTTTGAGATCGACACATTTTCACAGGATCTATCATATGCTACTAGGAGAGATATCTATATATCAAATGCAGGTACTTCAGAGATATTGCTATCCAGAAATGGGTCACTATGTCAAAATTGCAATCGCCTTTCTTGTCATAGAGTCGGCACAAGAGTAAACCAAAAAGTGTAGTAATGAGGAAATCAGGCACCTCTGTTAACATGCAAACATCGTAAGAATGATATCCTTTATATCACGTACAGTAGACCTGGGAAAACTCTGACATTAATATATCGGTGGCCAGTTTATTGAACAGCGATACTTTCAATGTAACGTGCAGCTCAATATTATCCCGATGACAACTAGTAGTAAAGGGAGTCCAGAAATCTCATGCGAAAACGTGTCTGTGTGATATATGTTCTTTGCTATCTGGTTCTTTGAGCTTCTAAGACTTTGAGCTTTTAAGTATCCGCCCACATTCAACATCGACATTTTTTCAAATGACAAAAAAGTATTTCTCCCAAACTGACTGCGCTTCCCGCAGGGCTGTAGGGTGACAGGAGCTTGGTTACACAGCTTTTGGGATCAGCTATATGATGTTTGATACATATTGAGGGTCCAATACATTTTTTTTATATCCGTATGAGAGGTCGGGGTGGAAATACCGCTTTCCTTCAGAAACTGTTTCTGTTTCTGTTTATTGACTAAATCTTCCAAAGTAAATCCAGTATAGGAGTGTCGATTCAAACGCAGGTTCCTAAATCGGCACCTAATAATAACAATAATATTTGCATGTAAATATTATAGTATTTGAAGCCTTGATTGCTGGAACAATAGCCTTTACCCAAGAGGTCGGAAAAACTTCTTGTACCATGGTGTCCCTCGAGTTTATTTCCGGCGGCGCAGCGCCGCCGGATATCTGAATTCAGTAAACATGGGAGCGGCCATCTTGATATTGGACGAGTAACAGGTGTTTTCTCGAGCCATACTTCACAGACGTGCCGTGGAGTGATCCAACTAGTTTCATATCGTAAAACGACAGGATTGTATCACCCGTTCGTGGTTAACACATTAATATTAATTCTGTTATAATGAATTCGTCGAATAAATGTCCTTTAATACTATTTTATTATGGCTGAGAGACCAAATCGGTGACCATACATGATCAAGTTATTCACCTGTACGGCTGCAGCAAAATGTTTGAGATTGAACTGCGAGTTACTAAAAACTCGAAACAGTAAAACACGCGGATCGGATTGATGTGTAGAGAAAGTCTATCTAGGCTTAATTTACAATGACACGCATCAGTAAGGTAGTAGTGGCTTGATGATGGATCCCATATAATGCCACAGCGCTAACTCTTACATCAGGCTATATGAAGTGACTTAATACGTCAACCAGAGAACATACTTTCAAAGTCCTAGTTGGACATGCGGTTCATGTGCACATTTTGCCAGCAAGCACTTAAATTCCGGCTAAACCCACACTTTCCAGATGGGTCTTGCGCGAACTACATTAGTCAAACCTGTAATGAAAACAAACATGTTCGTCTATCACGGTCGTCGTGGGTCACAAACACAATTGTTTCAAATGTAGAAGTTTGAATGAGCTGCTGAAAATATTAGATAAATTTTGCAATGGATAATCGTGATAATTTCGAGGGTGATCCAAATTTGTTCTTGCAATTGCCATTCCACAATCATGACTATGATCTTGACGAAACCCAAACAATTACAGAAAATTCAGATAAGTACCTTGAAGGTTTCGAAAGAATGTGCTTCAATCCCTTAGAATTGAATAATTCAGACTCCGCGACATATCTAACCGATGATAATACATACGAAGAATTTTACTGGTCGAATGTCAGTTCACAAAGCTCAAACTATTATATAGAAGATTCATTCATCTCCCGTCTCGCTAAAAATGATATTAACGAAACCGCAAGTTTCTCCATATTGCACTTCAATGCTAGGAGTTTGAAAAAACATTTCTCTGAAATCGTTGGACAGGTCTACAATTTACAATTTAAATTCTCAGTCATTGGTATATCTGAAAGTTGGTTAGATGAATCTACCAAACATCTTTTCGACATTCCAGGATATGAACCACTAAACTTGCCTAGAGATAAAAGACGAGGTGGGGGTCTGGTCCTGTATATAAATAATAACATTACAAATTTTAAAATCAGAGACGATCTGTCATTTATGGAACATGATGGTGATTACGAGTCATTATTTGTTGAATTAGAAATAGGTGGGAAATTGTATGTTGTTGGGATAATTTATCGTCCTCCAGGGAAAAATGTTGAAAATTTTAATACCAGTGTTATCGAGATCATGAATACTCTCAAACCCGAAAAATCAAGTTGTATTTTAATGGGAGATTTTAATATTGATCTGCTCAAAACCGACCGACATGGACCTTCCAAAAATTTTCTAGAGATAATGAAATCTCATTATTTTTTTCCTAAAATCACGAAACCCACTCGAGTCAAATCAGATTCCGCGACTTTGATAGACAATATCTTTATAAATTTTCATGAAGAGTCGTTAACATCTGGAATTTTATTGTCTGATATAACAGATCATTTCCCTATTTTTCATATCTCCATCAGTACTCCCTTGGGCGAAACACCAAAGAGCGATATTACCTTCAGGAAAAGCACAACCGAACAAAAACTAAAATTTGAAGAATGTCTAAAAGATATAAATTGGGATAGCGTGATCAATGAGGAAAATGATGTCAATAGTGCCCTGGAAAGATTTCTAAATGACTTCAGCCCTATATATGATGAATGTTTTCCTGTCCTCACAAAAACTGCTTCGAAACAAAAAATTATTAAACCATGGATCAGTCCTGGTATACTCTACTCCGTACGAGAAAAAAATAAATTGTTTAGATTGCACACAAAAAACCCAGACCCAGAGATATCCAAGCAATACAGGCAGTACAGAAATGAATTAAATCATACACTACGGTTAGCTGAAAAGAAATACTATGAAGAGAAGTTTAATCAATATAATCATGATAGTAAGGGTACTTGGAAAACTCTCAATCAGTTATTGCACCGTAAGAAAAAGACCCTTGCCTCGTCAAGTTTCATCAGCCGTGGCACCTCCATTTCGGATCCATTAGAAATTGCAAATAATTTTAATGACTATTTTAGTTCTGTAGCAGGAAAATTAGCATCAGATATTCCAGACCCATCCCACGATTTCAAGGATTTCTTACACGAAAATCATGAACATATTTTCTCTCTAGATGCAAGTACACCTAGTGAGGTTCTCTCAGTGATCTCTATGTTGAAAAATAGCTCACCTAGCTTTGATGGCATACGATCGCCAATTTGATCGTAAGGCCTCTAACGCACATAATAAATTTATTTTTCAGAACAGGTGTTGCTCCGCATAACATGAAAATAACAAAAGTTACCCCCATTTATAAATCTGGAGACAAAACCTTGTTTGAAAATTATAAACCTATTTCAATCTTACCTTGCTCCAGTAAAATTCTCGAAAAAATAGTTGCCAATAGAATGTATAGTTTTTTGGCGGAATATAATCTAATCTGTTGCAACCAGTTTGGTTTCCGTGCAAATCACTCCACGTTCCTCGCGGTTCTGTCCTTGTATGAAAAATTAGCTGCAGCAAAGGAATCTAAAAGTTACAGCATCGGGACTTTTCTCGATTTATCCAAAGCATTTGATACTGTAGATCACGATATTTTGTTGTGTAAATTATTACTATGGTTTTCGTGGCCAAGTTAACGATTGGTTTAAAAGCTATTTAACTAATCGCCAACAATGTGTACAATTTGAAAATTTCATATCCTCATTTCGACAAATAACATGTGGAGTACCACAAGGTTCTATTTTAGGGCCCATTTTATTTCTTCTATACATAAATGATATAAATAGAGTAACGCAACTAGCCGATATTATCCTATTTGCAGATGATACTAGCGTTATACTCTCAGACAAGGACATCGGAACTTTATCAAAAACAACCTCCAATGAACTTGATAAGTTATATGACTGGTTCTCTTGCTATAAACTCTCTTTAAACATTAAAAAAACTAAGACGATGCTTATAAAACCAAATATAAACACAATTTACGTAATATTAGGCCTGAAGTTAGAATTAATGGAGATATAATTGAAATCGTTGGCAGTTTTAAATTCCTCGGAGTATATTTGAATGATAAACTCAACGGGCGCACTCACATTGATGAAATGTGTAAGAAAATCAGTAGAAATATTGGTGTTATTAACCATATCAAAGAATGTTTAAATAAAAAAACCCTCTTTATTCTCTATTACTCCATGACATTCCCTTATCTTTCCTATTGCAATGTTGTCTGGGGCAACACCTATTCCACACATCTTCTTCCGCTAACGATGCTTCAGAAAAGAGCAATTCGAGTTATAAATCTATCCAATAAATACGAACACACTGCGCCTATTTTTAAGAGTCTGAAAATATTAACCTTGATTGAATTGAATGATTGCCTACTTCTTCAGTTTACTCACAAATGTTTTCACCATTCAAATTTAGTGCCTTTACATTTTTGGGATTATTTTGCCAAACTATCTACTGTCCATCGATATAAAACCCGGCAATCTAGTTTGAACCTCTATAGGCCTTTTTACTCTACCGATCTTTCGTTCTATACAGTCAAAATAAAAGGACCCAGGATTTGGAATAAATTGCCCTCCAGTTTGAAAGAATGTATTTCGATTTCTCTCTTCAAATCTAAAGTTAAAACTCAAATTTATAATTAGTCACTATGCCTCATACCTACTATTCTGACTGCTAACCCGAAACGCCCGTGAATGAAAATGAAATACAGCAATATTTACCTCCGTCGATCAGACGGAGGTCTAGGAGCGCAACGTGAAATCTCCCGCCAAATAATTGTCATATGGGGAACCCACGACTCGAGTGATTTCCAATAGGGATTGCCATGGTTCCCGACGAAATTTTGAAAAGTTTCTGGACACAAATGAATGATTACGTCACAAAAGGTGTGTATCCTTTGCAGCGCTTCCACCGGGTCTCTTTATTCGAGGGTACTAAATTCGCGCGTGTACTTATAGCTTCGCGCTGGTACAGATGGCCGGTATGCGACGAAGACAAACCTGCGCTTTCATAAAAAGTAAATTTTCACGAAAGAAAAACTCGCATTCCAGATAGTATAATTGGAAACTTCCTCGAGAATCTCTGAATCGGCAAAAAGATAAAGGACGAGTGTCATTCACCAGGATGCGAGTCGGAAGTGAGAAGTCAAATTCAAAGTCAGAGGTCAAAAACGTAAAACTCCGAAGAACTCTCTCGGCTTTTTCTTTTCTTTTTTTTTAGTTGGGGGGTGAGGGTTGGGGAGATAGCGACTGAAAAAATATATCTTCCCATGCTTCAATCGTTATCTGTGAATCCGATCAACAACCTAGCCGGATAATCTGTCAAAAATTATCCGTCGTCTGGGTAAGGTTGAAGGGTCATCGGAAGCTCGAACTGTGATACAGGCAAAAACTGTTGTTGTTGTAGTCTGGAAAAATAACTCTGCCTCACGAGGCGCTCTCTCGGCTTTTTCTTTTCCTTTTGTTTGAAGATGGGGGGGGGGGAGATAGCGACTGGAAATATATATCTTCCCATGATACTTCAATCGTGCGCTCATGAATTCCACGGAAAAGCGGACATTGCTAAACAGCCCTTTTTCGCATAAAATTCACTCCACATTCTGTCGTAGACCCTATATTAGCATGCTGTTTGTTCTATTCGCTTCCTATGATCCCCGGGAACAAGCCAATAATAGAGAAGATGTGTTTTAATAGCGAAATATTTTTCCCGCAATTTTTTAACATGAAGAACTCGGGAAATTCTAAATTGTCAAAGAAGAAAAATTGCACTTTACTGAAAACTATACTATTTTGAAACATCTGCAGAAAAGATATGCATGTGGCGGGAGCTGTATACCTTAGTAAAAATAAGAGGTCAGAGTTTTAATTTTCTAAGTAGAAGAGATAAATTCACTCTAGGAATATTTTTTTGAAGAAAATGTGTAATTAATAAAGAACTTTTACCGATAAGATTTAAAAAGCGCACTCGTGATTCCATCACGATTTTTTGTCGATTCCGTCACGGACTAGATTTAACCCCTGGGATGATCCAGTCGCGTTTTTCTCACGATGAAAAAAATCTTATCATCCTTGGGTACTGTATGTTAGTAAGAGATGTCATATAAGAATAGTCAGATTGAAACAGAGCAGCAAAAAAATAGACAAGCAACACTAGTCAAGAGTCATGTCCGTTTCAGGTGATTCCGTCACGAACATTTCGAAGCATGATTTACTGAAAATGCTGGATCATCTGTAGATTTTTCATGGATCCGTAAACAGATGTCATATAGAATAGCAAACTAAACTTGAAACTACATGGGTATGACCACGGAACTTCCGAGTACATGACTTTGAATAAAGAAAAAGTCTTCCCAACGGTGATTCCGTCACGGTGGAATTCATGATCTGTGAATCCGATCAACAACCTAGCCGGATAATCTGTCAAAAATTATCCGTCGTCTGGGTAAGGTTGAAGGGTAATCGGAAGCTCGGACTGTGATACAGGCAAAAACTGTTGTTGTTGTAGTCTAGAAAAATAACGGGCATGCACTCTATGGAGAAGGGCCTCGTGAGGCACAAAGTGCAAGTTTTTGTTGTTGTTTATCTGCAAATCCGCTCAACTCGATGGGTATCTTTCACTTGTTCTCACAGTTGCCTGGCCTGTGCGATATTGGGTGGTCGAAGTCTACGTATAGTTTTTTTCAATAAATTATGGAAATTAATATCAACATATATACAGATATTTTTTTAAATAGATTTTTTTATAAGTGTATTTCTCTTTCATCTTTGGCTCAATTAAAGTCATTCTCTAAAATATGAAGCCGAGTTAATACAGTTTTTAATTATCTACCAAACCCTGTCCTCTATGACATAGAATAAAAGAGAAGTTGGGAATAGAACCGCTCAACACAGTCATTTCTAAACATCAAGTTGTACATAAGTATTTTTACTTACTCTGTACAAGCTGAGGGCATTTTTGTGGCTTTTGAAAATTTTGAGATTTTTGCGAGTCTGTCCATATTTAACTAAGCGACGTCCAAGCGAGCTAATGTACGCGCGTTATATTCATATCAAGTATGATGCGGCTTGTGTTCAATGAGGCTTGGAATGTTTATACAATTAATTTTCTTCTCACTGTTACACAATAAATATTTGCTGCGTGGAATCGAGTCATTTGTTCCATAGGGGCAATATTCTCATCAGCCATCACCATTCAATGTGAATGTGATACATGTACAAGTCCATGGTCATTGATACAGTAAGGTGAAGGCGAAGGTGACCTGTAACACCAGTATACAAAATTATACCGAGCGCATTGAATCCTCATCATATGATGTTGAGACAGATCAGAACGAAGTGTCGGTAAAATCAGGTGTGTTTTGAAGAGCATTCTCTCGTCAATGATGATGCTATACTGTACACATACAAAATATGAAGTGTTGCTGTGTTGGGCCTATAGCACAAAATCACAAGCAAGTTGGTACAACTAGGGACACAGGGTCTCATTTCTGTCGCTAACGTGTTGATTTGGGTGAGGGGATCCTCTCATGGGGAGGTGTGGGTGGGATGGGGCCTAATGTCTCAAGCACTTTTCCAGGTTTTCCATCAATATACTCTATTCCATACCCCAATATTTCAAGCACGTCAAATCAAACAAAAATTATTTGCTGGGAATGTGACTTTCACATCCCTGTCTGGACATGCTAGTGAGGAACCCTCAATCCCAGATTAATTACCATTGATGAAGCTAACGTCCAACAAATGCAAAATTGAGCTTGGCATCCGGCCGTATGTTATTCAGTGATGTATTACGCTACGGACCCTGTTGCCTCGACGGAGGTCTTTGCGCTCATCCAGCGCTTGTTTCTTTTGTATTCACCCATTGTATTAAAACAATATAATTTCGATACCAGGGATAAAACAAGCCCCATGGGGTTTTAATCCCGCCAATGTATATATGATAAATTATTCAGAATGTTATGTTCGTTATTGGTAAATAAATAAATTTCAATTCAAACTGACGTTTTTTTTTAACCATAATGATGCATCGTGACCTGTATTCACCAGTTGCACACGTAATCGGCTTGTAATACGCAGATTATAAGCTACAAACGTTTCCGCCGGCATTGATGCATCTGCATCAATAAGTTTTCTTGTGTGGATTGGGAAGGGTATTTCTGTCGACGGATAGTCTCGGCAATTTTGTCTTTGACAAGATTCAATCAGTCGACGAGTAGTTTAGGCTCTGAGATTTGTCGTTTAGACCACTGAACTACATACTGCTTACGAGCACTAAGAATTATCTTTGGTCGCCCATGAGATTTATATTCATCGACTCTCTACATTTTGATCCCTTAATCAGGAGTATTTTAGGGTTCATATAACATACTATATCAAAGTCACCAGTCAGGAGAGATGTTTGCAAAACTGTTTTGAAGAACACTGTTCCCGGAAAAATAGTGACACATACAATCACATCATCTCGGTCTCATCACAGCTTGCCTGACAGTGGTGACATGTTTTCCCCAACATGTTTACCCCATAGTTGGCAGAACAAATAACTGTCACGTGCTATTGTTCCAAGAAGCATGACTCTGAAACACGCGGATCGTATTTTAACTCAGTCATTATGCTTCCAAACAACTTCTCATTTTCGACTAACAATACAGGCGCCTCAGTGCCCCCTGAATTCTTCGTTGAATAGATTTTTGTACACCCAATAATTTGTTGACCCCTGAACTCACAATATTGTACGTAAACATACGTAAATATAGGCACGTTAACTTAGTTGTCTTGAAAATGACTGTCATCAATTTGTTGGAGTTACCTCACTGTGAATACACGATATGTTTGTATGGTTCGACGATTTACACTCGCATATGTCGACACCGGAGTCGTATTCGTTCCAATCAAGTCTTACTCGCTTTTGATTTAGTTTATTGGTAAGAAATACACCACAGTTCTGTATAATTACCTGTAAGTACAGCATTCCGAACCTCTGGTTCATTCCGATGTATGGGGATGTTTATAATGTCCAGTGCTTTATTCAAGTCCGTTAGTTTAAAGAATGACCGATCTTCCTGTGATACCGCTGTTCAAATGATCCATTCGATCATTTTAATGGTCTGGTCGATGTATTATTCATCAGAAAATCGGCATGGCGACAATTTGCTGCGCCACTGATAGCAATTTTAACACCTTGCAATGAATCATTTGACAGATTATGGCTCAGATTGCTCAGGCGTGTTTACGTGTATCTAAAATGATTCAGATAATTCCAGCATTTCCGAATCATACACAATATACACCAACCACAGACACAATTTATAGCGAATAAAGGTTTCAATTTCTGTGTCGACATGAAAAATTACTCGAATAAAATGGTAGCCAGTTTGAATATGTCGACCATATTGAATTTTTAAATAGAAGAGTTGCCCTCAGCATGATCAGAAACATAGCTTGCCACAGACCTAAGAGTATCAATGTAAGTGTTAAAAATATATAGAAATATCTTGCAATTTCAAGTGGATCAAATGCTTTCATTACAATATAACCTGATGCGAATATTTGAGTCAAGTTGCCTGTATCACCATTTGATCCTAAAATGACACTTATCTGCTCCACTGTAACTGGTCATCATTCTTAATTATAAACCCCTATCGAATGTGACAAATTCTTCAAATCGGGGGAAAATGTTATATCATACATGGCCAATCAAGATCGAAACTGAAGAGGAACCATGTCATCTTTGATCATAGAAGGTATGTTTATTATTCGACTCGCTGTGCTCAAACTAAAGGTAACAGCAGAGGAATCCGGAAATTTTCCGCTACTACAATCCCTTTCTCCATTTCGTCGAAGAAAAGAAGATCTTTTGGTATCCAGCCAGTGATTTGTCATTCCTGAGACTGGGTACCCCACAGAGGCGGCGGTCGGAATTTTGAAGTTTCTGGATAGTGCCGCACACTTGTGGATCGCTATACGGTACTGGCCCTGACATATGTATACACCAGTGCCTGGAGAGATAAAACTATTATCAAAATGGGGAAGAGGTTAGATGAAATCTGTTCACTATTTCTACTCTTCTGTGGAGAGCTGTTCTTACATTTATCATATACCTATGCGTGCTAGGATAGTGATACACATCACTCACGTTTTCTGTTTCCGTATCACCCTAGTCGCTATCTGTATCGCCCTACTTGGTAACCGGAACTATTTTCGCTGGTGACCTTGGCAACCTGTCGGAGAAAGCCCGTGAAGCCCGTTCTGTTCTAATAATAGAACTGAAAACTTTACACATGCTGATCCGTTCTGAAGGGTATTTCCAGATCAATACAAATGGATTTACACTTGCGATAATATATGCATATATACTAAACCTATTCTGAGTCTGATTTTGGCATTCCTGACCGTCAATCTGAGCCTTGTTAACTTACGGTGGGCCGTATCCGCCGTACCTCGCTGATTACTGTGCGACGAAATCATTGAAAAGTTCATCACATAGTGAGCAACAACTTGCGAGAATTAATTTAAATAGTAACGCTGAATGATGTAAAAATTTCAACAAAAAGAATCTAGTCGATTATGATAACATCCGTTTTATTCCAAGACTCAAAATCAAATATAGGCCTGTTACCCGGTATTTGAAATTATTTCTTGATGGCGAATACAAATGAACGAAAGACAAACTCTGTGGCTCTACCGCGTGACCACGTTTTCAGTGACAAGAACTGAACGAAAGCACGAACACATGGGTACTCTGGCTCGTAATGTTGTTTAGTCTATATGTTGTAAGTCTTTTAACGTTGAAAATAAACACGCCGATATTCCTCCCCCGCCCCCGTTCGTCTTCGGTGAAGTGATAACCGATGCAGCAAATCTCCATTTTCAGGCCGCCTTGATGGGGACTGCACGCTCCCCGTCTGGCCATGGATTATCGGTGCAATTGCCCCTGCAAGCTCTGCTTGACTACTGCTTTATAGAAAACATCTGAATTCCAGGGACAGACAGTTGATCCACAGTTATAAAATAGACAGCAATTCAATCACGTGTTTTCTTATTCAATCAAAAGTCATTTGAAAAATTATGTTTGATTTGATAAATCCAAGAGAAACTGTAAAATCCAATCATGATCGAATACTGGTAGGCCTAGTATTTTTTATTTATTTTTTTGATCCGATTTAGATGTAATACGGTCGCATGAACATTATGCAGCTGGCAGCGTGAACACGGCACAGTAAGTTTTCTGGGCAAACCGTAATCCCACCCATTTCGTTTCTCCATAAAGTTTCGTCTCGCCAAACCACTGATGAACTTTCCTTGCCGTGAATTTCAACAACTGCCTCTTAGCCATCGGGCATGCGTCGATCTATACACGTACCTTTAACACTGACCAACTGACTGTAAAATGTAATTCCTGAATCAAGAATCGTCTGTGACACTGTCGGAACCGCGTTGTTTGAATCATTGTTTGAATTTCTCAGTTGGAGAATTTCCGTACGCCTGCATCGATCCATCGTGTTTCGCAGTATGAATGTTTGTTGAACAACACATCAAACAGTATATATGTACGTTTCAAGTTCACCATTTCTGCATTCCTCGATGTCAAATATTACGGGAGGTAATCTTCCAACCTGACTCTGTCTTTCTTCTCCCTTTCTCGTTTTGTTTATCCTGACCTAGTTTGTTCCATCGCGCGAGTTTATTTTTGGCCCAGTGCCACGTGCGCGGATTTATTCAATTAGGTCAAATGAGCCTTACCACGTCACGTACACAATCAATGCGCGTCATAACACATAGTTCGGCATTCAAACGCCCTATTAGGTGAATAAAAACATCCTAAGAGTTCGGTATATGATAAATATATCATCATGACACTGTTCCCGCACTTTGTATCAGCTCTCGTTCTCGGAGTCTCCGAGAACTCAAGCTGATACAAAGTGCGGGAACAACACAGTGTCATGACAATATATATGTATTACCCCACCCCCTAAAAACACACCCCAACAACAATTTTTACAATTTCTATCCCCTCCCTCTCCCAGCAACATATTGATACAATATCGCGTCCATGAACCAAAACCTGACTTATCTACATTGAAAACTTCACACAGACCTTGCCTGTGCTTTCAATCGCCAAAGCAGACAGTTCTGCAACATATTCGTGCGCTTTCCACTGTGATTATGGTGTCATTCTTCACACACATTCATATTCTTGGGGGCGAGACTACCGAGTTACCAGTATGTAGTTGGTGTGGTCGCGTCAATACATATTCCATGTACATGTCTATACTGATTGGATAAACGGGTCGATCGAATACGATGGAGGAGGCATGCCTTTTGCATGTTAAGTCAAGGAAACGTGAGTTTCTTGATAAGAGGGTAATAATGTAAAACTTAGGAATAACAACGAGGAAGGTACCCAAATTACCTACTTGAGAAAGATTCCGTTCAGGTTTTCAAAAGTTACTGTTCAGGAACGCTATTTCAACTTGGCCCACAGGTGGCGCTACCTATAGGCGGATTGGCACGAAAATAATCTCAACCGAGATCTTGAGGCAAGATCCTCCGATATTGAAAATATAGAATTGAATCTGTTCAGTTTTACCAAAAAGTTAACCTATTAGCAGATCGGCATTAAAAACAACCCAAAGCGAGATTTTCCGGCAAGGCACATGCACCCATATACCAAATTTGAAAAGAATCCATTCAATTTTTGAAAGTAATTGTCCAGAAACGCAATTTTGAATTGGCCCCCAGGCGGCACCACCTATATACGGATCATTTTCAGAAACAATTTCAAGCGAGATATTGAGACAATGTACCACATACCAAATTTGGAAAGAATCGGTCCAGGTTTTCAAAGTTATCGTCTGGAAACATTATTTTACAAGCGTCTAGTCCGTCATTCATAATTCAGCCGTCGTCCATTAAAGAATATCCGCGTCCATAATCCAAAGACCTATTCCATATAACAGTATTAGCACCAAATTCAAAAAGACAATATTAGTATACATAAACATAGGCTTGTTTCCTGCATGAGAGAAGCGGTCAACAGTTTTCAATGATGCCGAAAAGACATCATGATGTTTCAAAAATATAAAATCCGTATCGCTGATCAGTATTCTTAATCCATAATAATCGTTGTAAAGTCGTCATCTAGAGAATGATATATCTCAGTCTCGCTTTGATTGTGACTGTTCATATGAGCACTATGAGGATTGAAGTACATGGGTTCATACGGCCCCTAGCCCCGGGTTAAGCGGAATTAGACACAAGTTACGAAACGTAACGCCATCGATCTTGCACGCTACACTAAAATTTTGCTATCAGCATGCGATATGTATCGTCAAATTTGAGAAACTTTGAGTGGAGGCGCTTGGTGGAATAGCCCTGTTTTATAAGTTTCTGCAATAATGTTTTGTGACGTAAATCGTTACATTTAACACAGGATCTTGCAAATGCTACTTGGCGAGTAAAATTCATTTTAACTTAGCCCCCCAGGTGGCGCCACGAGTCGGCACGAAAAACAATCTCAAGCCAGATCTTGAGGTTGAGTATCCACACACCAAATTTGTACAGAATCCATCAGGTTTTCAAAAGTAATTTTCGGGGAAAGCAACTTTAACTTGGCCCCTAGGTGTCGCTACCTAGCTGCAAATCGGCAGGAAAAGAATCCCAAGCAAGATGTTGAGACAAGAGACCCACTTACCAAATTCGAAGAAAAATCTGTTTGGTTTTTCAAGAATTAGTGTCAGGAAATGAAATTTTAACTCTGTCCCCATGTGGCGCCTGATGGATGAATCACCACAACAAAAGTCACATGATCTTACCTGTAGCTCCTGGAGATGGCACTGAGAAGTTCTTGAATTAATTTATCTATGTAGTGATTTTAAAATCCGCAAGGCCACTGTCTCTGTGAAATTCATTTAGGGGAGAACTGTATGTATATGTACGTTTTCCAGGTCCTAAAATCACCACACTGCACATAACTGAATGACATGGTTGTAAACCAGATACTGAATGTACTTTAGATGCAAATGGCTTCAGGGGTCATACATTGAGCCACTGTCCAGCCACTATTTTGGGTCATGACTGTGAACCAATCACTGATGAGCTACCTATGCAAATGAGAATATGGAAATTGGTACTCAAACAGAAATCGCCACTTTACCATAGGTCCGGATGGAAAATTTGCATATACGAGAAATTGTAGAAAAAAAAGATACGAAAAACAATAGGTGTCTAGACAGGAGCAATATGCACAACAAATTTTGAAGTTGATTGACGAAGGCATTCAGAAGTTATCCGATGGCAAATCTTGAACAAAAGCAAAATTTGCATGTAAGGTATATTGTAGGTAAAATTCACGTTTCCAATTTTGGACAGAGCTGAAAACAATAGGTGTCTTCATGCACCTGCGTACCTGAGATACAACACATATCACTAATCGTTGGATTCTTGGTATGTGCTTTAGAATAGGTTAACCAGAAGACTATACTGTGAATTACAAGCGTCTAGTCCGTCATTCATAATCCAGCCGTCGTCCATTAGAGAATATCCGCGTCCATAATCCAAAGACCTATTCCATTTTCCACATAACAGTATTAGCACCAAATTCAAAAAGACAATCATAGTATACATAAACATAGGCTTGTTTCCTGCAAGAGAGAAGCGGTCAACAGTTTTCAATGATGCCGGCAACACATCATGATGTTCCAAAAATATCAAATCCGTATCGCTGATCAGTATTCTTGATCCATAATATTCGTTATAGAGTCGTCATCTAAAAAAAGATGCATCTCAGTCACGCTTTGATTGTGCCTGTTCATATGAGTACCATGAGGATCTTGAAGTACATGGGTTCATACGGCCCCTAGCCCCGGGTTAAGCGGAATTAGACACAAGTTACGAAACGTAGCGCCATAGATCTTGCACGCTACGTTCGTATTTTGTTATCAGCATGCGATATGTATCGCCAAATTTGAGAAACTTTGAGTGTAGGCGCTTGGTGGAATAGCCCTGTTTTTTAAGTTTCTGCACCAATGTTTTGTGACGTTGATTAAAATCGTCACATTTAACATGTGTCATGTGGCTCTGTCAGTATGTCGGCACCTCTTCCCACTTCCCTTATATGTGTTGTAATTCCACTATACATGAGAAATATGCATCACAAATTTGAAGTTGCTTGACAAAGGCATTCACAAGTTATTCGAAAGTGAGGAAAAGGAAAGTGGGGGAAAGAAGAAGCGAAAGAAACTGACAAACACATAAGGCATCCCTAGGGATCCCTAATTAAAATTGTTATATAAGTAGAGTGTTAGATACACGTGGAACGTTTTTTGCTACAAGTACTTCTTATTTGTGGAATTGTTGCAACTCTTGGTATGCTTTTCGATCATTCTCGCAGTTCTACTCTCTATCGTGTCTCTGGAATACACTTCCTGACAAGTCTGTCATCACTGTTAATTCGTGTCTTCCAGTATTCGATTGCCATAGATTCCGAAAACAAAGTTGATGTTGACACCATTTTGTGCCGGTATTGAAGAGCATTACGAGCATAGATAAGACACTAAATCTTTGTCAGAATGTGATTGATTGGGGTCGTTGTGCTCTCAATCTGGACAAAAACATGCGACGCTTCTTTCATGGGACTAGGATGACAGAGTTTCAGATGTTGATAGCAGTCATGATCCAACAGCAATGCACAAGACGACAGCAAAACCCGCAACAGGATCCAGGATCCAAACCTGGACGTTTGTGCTGGATGATAACTTGACGTTTGTGCTGGATGATAACTTGACGTTTGTGCTGGATGATAACTTGACGTTTGTGCTGGATGATAACTTGACGTTTGTGCTGGATGATAACTTGACGTTTGTGCTGGATGATAACTTGACGTTTGTGCTGGATGATAACTTGACGTTTGTGCTGGATGATAACTTCGACGTTTGTGCTGGATGATAACTTTGACGTTTGTGCTGGATGATAACTTGACGTTTGTGCTGGATGATAAAACTTGACGTTTGTGCTGGATGATAACTTGACGTTTGTGCTGATGATAACTTGACGTTTGTGCTGGATGATAATCTCTTGATGTTTGTGCTGGATGATAACTTGACGTTTGTGTTGATGATAACTTGACGTTTGTGCTGGATGATAACTTGACGTTTGTGCTGGATGATAACTTGACGTTTGTGCTTCGATGATAACTTGACGTTTGTGCTGGATGATAACTTCGACGTTTGTGCTGGATGATAACTTGACGTTTGTGCTGGATGATAACTTGACGTTTGTGCTGGATGATAACTTGACGTTTGTGCTGGATGATAATTTGACGTTGCAGTACGAGTGATCAGTTATCATTGTATCATTGTCATTTCTACCAGCCTTTTGAATGTTGCGTTCAAACCTGGCATTGTCGCCGTTGGATAATTAATGCCATGCTCCTTGTCCGTGAGGTTTCTGGCAGAGATGGTGAAATTGTTGAGGCACACCTTTTTCCGCCTATTTATACAAGGCCAAGTGTATCATTCAAAACGCTACAGATATTGAACTGCACAATATGACTGAAGCGATACGGTACAGTCTGAACAAATACAGTACATCCTGAAATTCGAGATGCTGCCATCCTGAAGATATTGGAGATTGACAATGACTTTCAAGAGGTGATATTAAATAGCCGTATGTATGCCATCCAAGAAATGAGCTCATATTCATGTGGATATAACTCGTTTGTCTACCTGTTATGTAGTTTTTTTCTGGGGTTATGCCTTTTTGCTTGTTTATTTTTTTGCCTGTGGCTTTCCACTTAATGATACGAGGTTTTTTTCTGGAGTTGTGCCACTTTATCATTGAAATACTCTTATTCTCAATACTCTAACTTGAGTGAAAAATATTATAGACTCTCGAAAATATGGAATTCCATTTCGACATTGTGAATTTGGTTTTGTAGTTGAAGATGGCTACTTGTCAGTCTTCTTTAGAAGTTAACTTGCATTCTCATGTTTGGTCAGAAACATCTTGCCCACCACTGTTAATTATCACAACGTACCTTCGCTTACCCTTTAATCATGTTTATAATACAGTAGTAATATCGTTCACTCTGTATCCTACTGTGTTCTTCAGTGGGTTATATTTATTTCCTGTTGGTTCCAGGTCTGGCGTTCTGCTTAAAACTCCGTGTCAATATACATGTACGTTGCATACTATGTTATGAATATTTTTACTTTTTTTTTGCCTTGAAATTAATATACATCTTATGTTGTGGAATATTCACGGGAATACGAAAGGTTCTTCCTGAAGTTCGGTGAGTGTACATGCACATTGGCATAGTACATATAAATACATTGTGCTTGACTGAGGTGATAGGGGTTGATCATGTTCGGAACAGCTGGTTATGTAATGCTTGGAAGATTCACCTGAATTTTGAAGCACTGACCTGGCTGCAGGCCAACACCATATCTGAATATGTAACAGTATAGATCATGAAGAAATGACTTGTCAAGAGGGCGCGATGAGGAACAGTCTGAATTTTGGAAAGAGCGACTCTATGTCCAACGGGTCTGGAGGGGTGCACTTAGGGTGCATGAGTTTGGATAACACGAAGCAATGGAGCGTTTCTACGCCGCATCAGCTATAGAATGCGCATTTAGGGGGCACGTAAGACACAAATTGGGCGCGATCCCCTTTCTGTGATGATCCGTGCAGATAAACGGTTTTAAAATTCAATCCATTGAGAAAGTTTTCTCTTCTATAAAGCATTGTTTTTCCGTGTGTTTTCGCGATCTGTTGACTATGGCCATCCGTTATGAAAGATGGCTACTAATTGATTATCGGGATTTAATACGTATATGACTACATGCAATGCTCTCGGCTGATACATAGCTGTAAGCAATCACGTAAGCTAACCCAGTCTCGATATCATCGACGTTTATTGCTCACCGAGTCACTGTTAAGGGAGTAGAGGACGTTCATTTCTAGAGGTTGAATTTTTTTTTAAATTTCAGGATTTTTTCATCAGGTTAGGAGAAGATGATCCATGGAAAAAAAATAGGGGGTCACCATACTCGTTAAAAAAATATGGTAGCCAAAAGCATGTATACCACTTAAAAGCCATAACACTGAATACATAGGGAAATTTGGATTTTTTCTTCTTTGATGCTCAATAAATCAAACTTCCCAAGGTCAAATTTTTCCCATTTTGCTATATAATACTAAACACATATAGTGCTTGTTAAATATGTAATAAAAACAGGGGGACACCATACTTTCTTAGAAAATATTAGCGGTATAACAGATAAACTGAGCCTTTTCAGTCCTATTTCCAGGAGGGGGTGGGGGTGGGGAATCGGGGTGGGTGTGGAGAATATTATTGAAGTTCCAATTATTAGCCATTCAGAAGTTTTCTTTTTGTTGAAAGTGAATAGGAGTGAATTTGGGGGTGTTCCGGAGGAATAATTTTTAACCTATGAAGCACTTTGCACGCTCCAACCGTTGAATTTAAAATGCTAATTTTTTGGTCCGTCCCATCACACTATCGACCCACCAGTAGAACGCATAAATGGTTGTGTTGTGTCTTTTGTTGATTTTTATTCCATTTTGAGATGTCTGCGTACTTTTGTTAGGAAATTCAGCTTGTTTTGAAAAATCCGACAAATCACCATGTTGTAGCCCCATAAGAGCAGGGAAATGAACGTCCTCTACTCCCTTAAACCACAAGTTCCATAATAGATTCGTACCTCATCTAGATTTTGTTCAATCGGGAGGCATTTGGAATGACGCATAAACTCTCTAGCTCCTTCCATCCCTTGTTGGTCACAATGGAGAGTAATCTCTGGATAACAATCATCCAGTTATTAACTTTATTTAGCCGTCTCTTGCTCCTCATTCTTCCAGAAGTGCAAGAATTCGCAGAGATATTTCATACCGATACACACTTAAACCACACTCGTGTGAGTCGTGAACTAATGAAGATATATTGCGACTATACCAATATTATTGGTGTAAAGTAATTACTACGGAAATAATCGTTGGAACATCACGTCTGATTTACAGTTTTGCCCAAGTCGGAGGAACTTTGGAGAGGTATTTCAGTGCATGATTGATTCTGTCTTACTGGTGCCCATGATAATCATACACCAATATCCAAGTTGCTTTAGCTTAACCTTAATTTGTCCTACATTTCGCTGTGATGCAACTTTCAGTAGAACGCTTCACGCGCTAATGACAAGGTTTGAAATGTATTGAAGTTGCTTCTATACTGCTTTACCAATAAAATGACAGCAGTGGTGAACATTGAAATCCGTGAAAACGGAGTTGAAATCTATCCTGAAAATACACCAGCGAGGGCTCGAAATTTGTCAGTCGTTGTTTGCAGCGTAAGTCGGAATGGACGTTAAGGAATCACCAGATAAAAGATTACATTGGCATGGGTATTATATTCCAGAGGTGTTGATGAAATTAAAGACATTATCTCAAACACGGGATTACATTATCTATTAAGCATGTCCAGTTGGTGAGGGATCCCGTGCAATCTAAATCGTTCTTAGTCATCCCCCGATAAACCACGTTACAGTAATGAAATAATCATTTCTACGACGCAAGAGTCTGTATGGTTTTTTTTCCCCTCAACCACATTATGACGTATTATATTCGACAAACAAACCATCAATCAAAATCATTATAAAGATCTCGTGAGAATATAAGAACGCGACAATCAAATAATTGAATTCCTAAAAGTAAATCAAGGTTAGTGATAAAGCGGAGAAATTCAATCTCTTGGATTAATTAAAAGTTGTCGTCATTTTTTAGCCATTGAAAATGGTTAACTTTTTCATGTGGCGTTATCTCGGTCTCAGTGCAGTTTCGATGAGCTTTCTCGCCAAGAAATAACGGACTGAACCTCTGCATGCTTCACGAATACAAATGTGTTATCAACTTAAAATTAAGATGTTACAGACTAGACTAATATCACAATATTAATTGAAGCATCCTCTGTAAACTTTCATTGCCAAATGTTTTAGCACAATTGGAGCCTGCTGAATTCGAAAATGCTGGATACGATGCTGAATTTTGTATTTTAGATGCTCCAAATTTGAAAAAATCTAACATGGGCGCCAAAATATCTTAAATGCGGCCTTGTAGTATGTATTACCCCCTTGGTCTCGAGGGCTGAAGCTTTCCGCACAACATACCACAAAATATAAAACAATCCAAGATGGCCGCTATAGCGACGTCACAGTTTTTTCGAGTTTGATTTAGATTTGGGACTTTTTTAATTCATTCAATTTTCTCCGCAAAAAATGCATCATAAGTTAGAAATAGTCTTATGTGAAATATTATACTTTGGGCATTTAGTTATGAGGAAAAAAAACAACAACAAAAAACACAGTCTTTCAGTTACCACTTCATGGTCGCTATTGAAAATTTACCCAGGTACTTGGCTTGGAGGTCACGAACATTAGCTCAAAACAAGTTGGGATCTTTAATTTCCCGCTCCGGAAATAGTACACAACATGTTTAACATGGATGTGCCAGGGCAGAATGACAACGCACTATTGAAGTGGATTATTATTCCCACCGTTCTACCGGAAATAGTACACAACATGTTTAACATGGATGTGCCCGGGCAGAATGACAACGCACTATTGAAGTGGATTATTATTCCCACCGTTCTACCGGAAATCAATCAGAGGAGAAATTCAGTTGTATTATACTGTTCACATTAACGTTTTGGGGATGTTCATATAATAATAAGGCATCATACCTGATTTCGAAATAGCATATATATGTCTTATAAACGTTCGTGTTGTTTATGCTTTGTTCTGAAGACGGTATGGTGTAGAGTTCTTAGAAACTACAAAACGAATGATTCTCCTGTCCATTTGGGAAAAATTCTCTAAATCTTTAAAATTTTCTTCTGTCCAGAAACTAATACAATTTGTCTGATTTGCTGTTGGTGGTACCCCAAATCAGATACCGTTGCAATACATCATATTCTGTACTTCATGTTATAATGGAAATATTGGCTGAAGATGGTACTGGTTTGAAGGAATTTGGAGAAACTATATGATCTTTTATATCTAATTATTTTTAGGATATTACTTTCTTGATAAAGCACAACTACTAGTGCTGGATGGGCCAGTCCCATGCGAGATTCGAACCCGCACCCTCAGAGTATGGCACCAAATCGTCAGCAGTAATTACAAGCGCCCTAGACCACTCGATCACCTCAGCTTCTACAGAGGAGGAAGTTCGGACACCGGAGTCAAGATTACGTACATTTACTATCCCTTCAGATAGACTGAATAATGGCACAGCTCCTAACGTCGATATTATATATATATATATATACTAATGCCATTTAGAAAATAGGTAACATTTATATCCAACTATTTTGAGGATGTCACTTTCTTGATAAAACACAAATACTAGTGCTGGATGAGTCAGTCAGCCGCGAAGAGCTGATCACTGTCTCTGTAATCCATTTTTGTATATCAAAGGGTGAATGAAATTTGAAGTGGCTATGAAAAGGTTGAATTAGCACGATCGGGCAATTTGTCCTTTTTGTATGTATTGTCCAATAACCCCACGTTTTCTTATCAATAGCCTGGTCTGTTTACATTGACATTTCCATATCTCGGAAAAAATGAAGGCGTGTCATGTTTATAATTATTTCTGCCGTCCTGATTTAATTTTGAATAGGCTAAGTAGGTGATTTCTCACTTTTGATGTCAACTGATAGGATACAATAATATATTTTATCGATGTTGATCAAGTTTTATAATAATTGCCTATAATATATTCATCTTGCAGATTCTGACTTAGTACAAGTAACGCATGTAGCAGGATATTCAAGACCCAAACCTGGAATCTTATTTTTGTCAGTGGCACAGCAGTATAGTGTAAGTATTTGTCTTTTCTCATTAACAGGATTGTATGATGTTAGCCAGAGATATCCCAACGGACAGACATTTTTTCAAATTTGGACAGACAAGAATTTGAAAATTTAACATGGGAGAGATATGAAGAGAGGAAATTTAGTAGACTGTCCAATTCTAGCAAAATGTGATACTTGGACATGTAATTGGGCAGAACTTCCACCAGCATGACCAACCCTAGAGTGTGTCAGCCCGGATATAAAATCTACAAGCATCTGGTCCATCAATCATAATTCAGCCATCGTCCATTAAAGAATATCAGCGTCCATAATCCAATGGCTCAGTTGCACATCATTGAGAGAACAGTTGATCAGCTACTGAGTTGTGTAATTTCACTTTCCCCTATCTGTTAAACCATGACTATTTTGAACTGGTGATAGCTGGCATAATTTTATACATGTACTATATTTTCCCAGTATTCGAAGAATATGTCATTATGCTGGAATACTGGGAAAATATAGCACATGTATAAAATTATGCCAGTTATCAAGAGTTAAAATTACTCTCAATTGTTAAAAGATAGCGAAAGTTAAATTATATAACCCAGCAGCTGCTCAACTGAAGTCACAGATCAGTGAACAGACGGGTTCTCCTTTGTTCTCTCAATAATGTGCAACCGAGTCATTCTGATTGTGATATTCACAATTAGAACAAAATGTTAATTTAGAACAGAGCTAGATATTTCATTCTCGGTCATGGGTGATATGTAGTTTGGTTGTACGTGATACTGTAATTTAGTTTATGCCTCAAACCCCAAAACTGAAAAAATATGACCGCCTTTATCATGTTTATTGAACATGCAAACTCATCTAGCAGACAACTCTGGTCTTGGCCAAGGAAAAAAAGAGTACTTGTCGAATTAAGGGCTGACATGCTGTTAAAGAATGAGTATGCAAAGATATAGAGCATGATTCTTTCTTGCTATACAAAGTTTGGAGTTCAAAGTACTCATAATAAAACAAATACAGATTTCCAAATATCTGAGGAAATAATTGCTGGTCTCTTCGACTAATGAACTGCGAACCGCAGTCGAACTTTATGAACTTGTGTATTTTTGTATAAAGCATGGGGTTATATATATAGAGACCCCATATTTCGACACTTCACTGTAATACCACCATCCACACCCCCAAAATCTCTTGTTTTGAGGGCGTGTGGTGTCTCTGTAATCCATTTTTGAATATCAACAGGTGAATGAAATTTGAAGTGGATATGAATCCATTAAAAATGTTGAATAGTGTGATCGGCTATTCATCCTTTTTGTGCTTATTGTCCGATAACCTCATGTTTCCTTAGCAGCCTGGTCTGTACACTGCTGACATTTCCATATCTCGGAAAAAAGGAAGCTGTGTCATGTCTATAATCATTTCTACTATCCTGATTTGATTTTTGAGCAAGTTAAGTAGGTGATTCCTCAGTTTTGATGTCCACTGATACGATACAATAATATATATTTTATCGCTGTTGATCAAGTTTTATAATAATTGCCTTTTGATATTCATCTTGCAGATTCTGACTTACATGTAGTACAAGTAACAGAGGCAGAAGGATATTCAAAACCCAAACCTGGGATCTTACCTCTGTCAGTGGCACAGCTTTAAAGTGTAAGTATTTGTCTTTTCTCATTAACAGGATTTAGGCAGAGATATATCCCAATGGAGAGACAATTTCAAATTTGGACAGACAAGAATTTGAAAATTTAGCTGATTTGGAAATAGCATAAATGTTTCTTATAAACGGCATGATGCAGAGTTGACTTCTTAGAAACCACAAAACGAATATTTCTCCTGTCCATTTGAGAAGAATTGTCTAAATCTTTGAAATTTTCTTCTGTCCAGAAACGTATATAATTTGTCTGATTTACATATCATGGGACCCCAAACCAGATACTTTTGCAATGTATACAATTCTGTATTTTCTTCTATTTGTACGTATTTGTGGAAAAAAATGTAGGTGTATGTAGTTGACACTACAAGAGAATGAATAAAAAGTGTTCAGAATTACAACACTATTGACTGAAAATGGTACTGGTTTCAAGGAATTTGGAGAAACTATATGATCTTTAGTTATAAATCGCCGCGTGTCACATGAATAGACGAAATCTGTTTGGATTTGCGGAGTTATGTCAACAGACATATCTGCTTTAACCGTGGTGTTAGGACGTTGCAGTTGTCTACCGTTTTTGGCTGGACCAGATAAATCGTGTCCTTCAACCCTAATGGGGCCAATCTGTAGTTTTGCCACAACTCCTTGAAGATTGAGTGCTTTACCCTATTCTTTTGAGTCTCGTTTGAGACTTTCTTTGCACGCAAGTCAGACAATCCCGGCCAACTGTACGGTAGCATGTCACTAGCTTGGAAAGATATTTATCGCACCTCAAATATTCTCTAAACTTGGATGCTACTGTTAATATATACCATATGTATTTAGCTGGAATGGTAGTTGCCATATGCTACCTTTCGTTTTAGAAAGAAAACTACCGGATCTAGTATGAATAACTGTGCTGTATTGCACATGATGCAAAAACTGCGAGTTACCTCGATGAGGTCTTCATAATGAATGTTGCTGATACTCATGGTTATATGTAGTGGATGATGACATACCTTCACTGGTTTGAATGACTGTTAATGAATATTCCTTATGACATCGAAAATGCTATCTACGCAGCTGTTGTTTAGCAGAAATCTAGCTTATTTCTACTTTGGTGCTAATTTTTTCTTCCGATTTAAGTATTTCGAATATGGACATAATCTTCTTCATGGACGACGGCCGGCTCCTGAATCATGGACGACGGCTGGGTCCTGAATCATGGACGACGGCTAGGTCCTGAATCATGGACGACGGCTGGGTCCTGAATCATGGACGACGGGTGGATCCTGAATCAGGGACGACGGCTGGCTCCTGAATCATGGACAACGGCTGGATCCTGAATCATCATGATGTGTTGCCGGCATCATTGAAAGCTGTTGACCGCTTCTCTCTTGCAGGAAACAAGCCTATGTTTATGTATACTATGATTGTCTTTTTGAATTTGGTGCTAATACTGTTATATGGAAAATGGAATAGGTCTTTGGATTATGGACGCGGATATTCTCTAATGGACGACGGCTGCATTATGAATGACGGACTAGACGCTTGTAATGGTGCACGTTGGTGCTAATTTTTTCTTCCGATTTAAGTATTTCGAATATGGACATAATCTTCTTCATGGACGACGGCCGGCTCCTGAACCATGGACGACGGCTGGGTCCTGAATCATGGACGACGGCTAGGTCCTGAATCATGGACGACGGCTGGGTCCTGAATCATAGACGACGACTGATTACTGAATCATGGACGACGGCTGGCTCCTGAATCATAGACGACGGCTGGGTCCTGAATCATGGACGACGGCTGGGTCCTGAATCATGGACGACTGCTGGGTCCTGAATCATAGACGACGGCTGACTTCTGAATGATGGACGACGGCTGGCTCCTGAATCATAGACGACGGCTATGTCCTGAATGATGGACGACGGCTGACGCCTGAATCATGGACGACGGCTGGGTCCTGAATCATGGGCGACGGCCGACTCCTGAATCATGGACGACGGCTGACTCCTGAATCATGGACGACGGCTGACTCCTGAATTATGGACGACGGCTGACTCCTGAATCATGGACGACGGCCGGCTCCTGAATCATGGACGAAGGCTGACTCCTGAATCATGGACGACGGCCGGCTCCTGGATCATGGACGACGGCCGGCTCCTGAATCATGGACGACGGCTGACTCCTGAATCATGGACGACGGCTGGCTCCTGAATCATGGACGAGGGCTGGGTCCTGAATCATGGACGACGGCTGACTCCTGAATCATGGGCGACGGCTGACTCCTGAATCATGGACGACGGCTGACTCCTGAATCATGGACGACGGCTGACTCCTGAATCATGGACGACGGCTGACTCCTGAATCATGGACGACGGCTAGCTCCTGAATCATGGACGACGGCTGACTCCTGAATCATGGACGACGGCTGACTCCTGAATCATGGACGACGGTTAGCTCCTGAATCATGGACGACGGCTGACTTCTGAATCATGGACGACGGCTGACTCCTGAATCATAGACGACGGCCGGCTTCTGAATCATGGACGTCGGCTGACTCCTGAATCATGGACGACGGCTGGCTCCTGAATAATGGACGACAGCTGACTTCTGAGTCATGAACGACGTATGAACCCATGTACTTCAAGAACCTCATGGTACTCATATGAACAGTCATAATCAAAGCGTGACTGAGATACATCATTCTTTAGATGACGACTTTACAACGAATATTATAGATTAAGAATACTGATCAGCGATACGGATTTTATATTTTTGGAACATCATGATGTGTTGCCGGCATCAGTGAAAGCTGTTGACCGCTTCTCTCTTGCAGGAAACAAGCCTATGTTTATGTATACTATGATTGTCTTTTTGAATTTGGTGCTAATACTGTTATATGGAAAATGGAATAGGTCTTTGGATTATGGACGCGGATATTCTCTAATGGACGACGGCTGGATTATGAATGACGGACTAGACGCTTGTAATGGACGGCTGACTTCTGAATCATCGACGAACGACGGCTGGCTCCTGAATCATGGACGACGGCTGGCTTCTGAATCATGGACAACGGCTGGCTCCTGAATCATGGACGACGACTGGCTCCTGAATCATGGACCACGGCTGACTCCTGAATCATGGACGACGGCTGGCTCCTGAATCATGGACGACGACTGGCTCCTGAATCATGGACGATGGCTGACTCCTGAATCATGGACAACGGCTGGCTCTTGAATCAGGGACGACGGCTGGCTCCTGAATCATGGACAACGGCTGGCTCCTTAATCATGGATGAGGGCTGACTCCTGAATCATGGACAACGGCTGGCTCCTGAATCATGGACGACGGCTGGCTCCTGAATCATGGACAACGGCTGACTCCTGAATCATGGACGACGACTGGCTCCTGAATCATGGACGAGGGCTGACTCCTGAATCATGGACGACGGCTGGCTCCTGAATCAGGGACGACGGCTGGCTCCTGAATCAGGGACGACGGCTGGCTCCTGAATCATGGACGACGACTGGCTCCTGAATCATGGACGAGGGCTGACTCCCGAATCATGGACGACGGCTGGCTCCTGAATCATGGGCGACGGCTGGCTTCTGAATCATGGTCGACGGCGGACTCCTGAATCATGGACGACGGTTGGCTCCTGAATCCAGATGACTTTTATATTCAAGTTTTTCGATGGTTGCTGTTTCTGAACACATGATCCTGCTTAATACTAGAATTCGGAGACTTCTTCCAGAATGGCAAGGGAATACATTCCTTTGTAGTTTCTAATAATTTTTTTCCAAACCGTGGACAAACCAGTGGGCATTTATTGTACCATAGCCACGATTTTACACTCCCTATACATCCTCACGTGACAGAGGTATCGGGTTTTTACTTACATTGGCTAAATTATATGTTATAATTTGGGCAAAAGTGCAACCAATATGTGATGACAAAAATCAGAGCAAAATAGCAAATAAAGAACTGCATATTTTAATTATTTTCGATTTCTTCCAGGACCCCCACTTTTCCACAAAAAAAGCCCAACTGTGTTATTTTAGTGGCGATAATTTTCTCGATGTTTTTTGTTTTCAGAATTGACATTTTTGTGGCCATCCAGCTTGGCTTTCCAGAGGCTCGTCTGCAATTTCCAGAGGCTCGTCTGCAACTATAAATATTATATTTTATCAACAAGATTTTTGGGCCTAGGAGAACTGACTCTCGATCTGTGATTCCGAAAATGACTTCCGTGAGTGAGTTTAACGCATTGCAAATTTAGACTTGTCCCCCATTTGATAAAGTCATCCCACATAAGTTTGACGAAGTGGCATTTCCAAAACATGTGAATGATTGTTTCGTTTTCATTCTCACAGAGTGAACAATTTGCAGATTGTAATTTCCTCCTTTTTTCCAATTTATTATTTGTGACTAAGATTCTGTGGAAAATTTGAAATTGAAAATATTGTAGTTGTGTTGCTGTTGTCGTTTTCCACACCAATTGGTAAGTTTTGTGCCAGTCAATTTTTTGGCTTTCTCCTTCCATATCTAAGTCGTTCTGCCATTTCTTCTGGGTGTTAAATGGGGTTATTTTAATGTCACTTAGAAGAAGTTTGTGAACAAATTTAGAGCATTTTTTATTGATAAGTTTAGTCTTGATTTTTTCTCTCTCATCAGCGTTTTCAGTTGCTTGCCTTCATGTACCAAAGAAAGATGTAATTTTACGTTACTAACAATTGCTAAATATAAGAGAATGTTATTTGTTTGTATTTAGTACCTTGCTTTGAACGTGTTAAACGAGAGAAATGTATTGTCTGTAGAAATTAAATCATTTTCATATTTTGCACCATGCACGTGTCATTTCCTTACTCCTGCCAGTCTTCTTGGTGAGCAAAATCATAGACTAAGAAGTTACATATATTTTTTTCTTCAAATTCCAATAAGTTCGTTTCTAATAAGTTCATTCCTCTGCTCCCCCTACAACCACGAGGCCTTAATAATGAAAAATACCACGAAAGTTCAAAACAAATGTCTATTCCCAGGAAAGTCTAAATACGTCATTTTAATGTATTCATGATGTCTTGTTCCTGTCATCCTGTCATGACCGATAAGAACTCCAATGACCTTTTGAATTATTTACTGCGATGGCCTTCACCAATATACATATAAATATATATATGAGTTTCTGGCCATTTCCGTGGTGCTGTAATAACAAATGTTCTCCAGGAGATCTCACAAATCATCGAATTATTATCTTAGTTCTTGCCGCGGACAATAAAACTGTCAGTTTGCGACATCAAAAATGATTAACCTTCCGATGTACAGAATCCCATTTCAACTCTGTGACTATAAACTCTATCCCTCCAAACCCTTCAAATCGGGTTTGATCGTCGGCCCGGTGACTTCCGGATCTCTCTCCTCGGGTACAATGAAATTAACCAGTGGACCAAAGTTTTCATTCACCAAATTATCTTCCATCAGGAAATGAAGGTCCATAGAGTTTTGATATGAATCCCTTCCCATTGACCCGAAACCGACCTCCTTTTAGAATATGCTGGCAATGGAGATTTATTCTGGTACATTATACTCATCAACCGGACAAAGATTCCTTTTGAAAAAATCGAAAACTTGGATACCATCTGCAGATTGTATGACAGTATCCTTTCTGGAACTACTAACTGAACATATTTCCTAATTGAACGCCTTCCTCATTATTAGACCGACCACGAGCCTTTAAGAGAAACGTTCAGTCCTCAATACTGAGAGAAATCCTCACGCACATTTGTACGGTACAATTCAGTTGAACCGCTATCTGCAATTTTTGATTGTGCATAATTTGTCACGTAGTTTAGAAAACGGGAGTTCGTGAGCGGGCCACAAACCTATATTCCACATTAGCTGACCGCTGCTACAGGCGAAAAATCTTCATGCATAATATGATTTTTCTTTCCGTTTCAAAACTAAATTAGACCGTATCGTATCAGTTTAATAAAAAAAAATGAATCCCGATTGTGGTGTTTGTTCTGTTAGCAATTGCTTGTCATATTTTCACGGTAGGAACATACATCGCGGAAGTAATGCTGTCACACTCCGAACGATGAGGCCTGAGAATGAGACTCGGTCGAGAGTAGACGTGTTCTAACAGCTCCTGGCAAATGCTAAAACAACAGGCCTGTGACTGAAACCTACTCAGACAATGTTACAATAGAACGGGCCTATACAGTAACAGTGCAACAGCCTAATTAGCCGGCAGTGCTATACAGATACGCTTACGTTAGAAAATTACACACAGTTTACTGGGAATATACACGGAGTTTACGCCATGGGAAAACCAAAGCAGACGAAAACTAAAAGCCCTAAAGGAACTGACGATTCGGATAAGAACTCGGACATGGAAGACTTGGCCAGAGAATCAATGGACAATCCACCTGTCGTGGAAAATCCTGAGGTGAGTTTTCGCAGCTTTGTGACGCAGTCATTAGCTGACCTACAACACACCATAGACAGATTGACTTTCATGAAAGACTTGTGATTGTCGAACGTAAGCAGGTTGAATTCCAGAAATCACTTGAATACACTCAAAAAGAAACAGAGACACACTCCAAGGAACTTGCAGACGTCCATGAAGCAGTAGCCATGCTTAAACGCGAGTTGAAACGGCTGGGTGATGAAAACAAAGCTCTGCTAAATCGAATACTTGAACAAGAGAGATATAGCCGTGGATATAACCTCCGATTTGGCGGTATTGAAGAACAGGCCGATGAAAACCCCATGGCCATTGTACAAAACCTGATAAAAGAAAAACTTCAACTCCCTAATGTTCATGTTGAGAACGCTCATCGTGTCGGCCGCAAACGAGATGACATCACGCGACATATCCTCGCCAAATTCGTTTATCGCCCTGAACGACGCGACGTACTCTTCAAGGCCAAATCAGTACTTAAAGAAAGTCCCGTGTTCGTAGTGGTCAGTTTTCTGCGCAATTTTTAAAAAAATAAAAATGTGAATTTTGAATTTTATGATTTGAGTTTGATATTTGAATATCATAAACCTCGATTACCGTTAAACAGGCGCGATGGAAAATTAATTATATTTTGGATGTCAATTTTATTGAGAAAAGCCAACAGAAGACCTCATTCCAGAAGACAGAGCAAAAAAGAACGCCGTACGAAACTATATGAACAAATGCTACCAGGAAAATAAAAAAGTACGGTTCACAAAAGGAAAATTGTACGTCGACGGACGGGAAGTTCCAGACTCAGAATCTTGTGCTCCAGCAGAAAGTGTATTATAAAACACTCTGAATCAATATCTCTCTGTGCACAACAAATTTCCAGAATATCTCCATATGAGATATGTATTATCAATCTATCCATCTGATCCCAACAAATACGAAACAAATACAAACACCCAATATCATGTACTATATCAATATATGCAAATCTTTCCCCATTAGATACATTTTTATTTTTATTTAATCTACAGAATTATTTGTCTAGAGACCACTTATTAATTATTTCAAGCCTCATCTTGCACAGCTCAAATCACATTCTCCGTTTAAATGCTTAATTTGTATTTCAAAACTGTTCAATATATATCTTGAGAAATTCACATAATATTAATATCCGGACTATATGCAGTATAGTGCAAGTACAACGTATTCCATAGCAAACAGTATGTTCTTTAATTATACAGCCAATTGTTTACACATAGTTTGGGAATATTCCATGTACCAGAATTGTTTTGTTTCTTTGTTTTTCACTCTAAACAACAAAATTGTGTTGTTGCTTTGTTTTTCGCTGAAAACAATCTGAGTTGCCGCTCAACCTATTAGCATTGTACTTCTCTATAGACAGTTTGGCGCCTCTGCAACCACGCTGTAGCTAATAATCAACTGTAATCAAGCTGATATAATTAAAACAACTAAATGACATCTTAGCTGTTCACGTGAGTGTAAAGCTTGTATTCCAGAGAATGTAGAATTGTGCGTATCGCGTTAATCTTTCAGCACCTCTATAAGACGCTGTATTGTTGTCACTAAAACCATATGTACTATCTGATACCAGGTAGCCGTTTTAGCCCTTGTTATATCTATATGTTTTCATTGTACTTTGTTTTTGTATATACCAATGTTTTTCTAGTCTTGATTTGTTCGTCCTGTAAATGTTTTCTAAGCTCCCTATACACAGAGCACACGCTCAACACAAACTTGTTTTCATTATTCTTCCAAGATATATCAATCGCACATTTGACACATGCTGAACTATTTAGAACTTCATTCACGCAACATATACATGTTACTCTGCCACTACTTGTGTACACAACCGACTGGTTCAATGTTGTTACGGCAACATTACACGTCAGTTATTTACTATGCAGGCTGTTGATTATTTTACATATATCTTTGACTAATGACGATGAATACTCTATGTGAATTACCTTTTTATAATGAAGATCTAACTCATGTGGAAGTACAAAAGCAACATGGTTCTGAATATCTACTTGGTGATTTAGAAAAAATGTTATTCAACCCGTTGGATCTAAATGTGACTGAACACAATAGCTATGCGACAGACGACACGGATGGCGAGTTGAATTACTGGGGTAAACTTAACAACTCCCGCTCTAATTATTGTTTTGTAGAAACGTTTAAATCACATATAGGCAACAATCTTATATCTGACTCTAAAACCCTATCTGCCTTGCATATCAATGCGCGAAGTCTGAAAAAGCATTATACAGAAATTCTTTCCCTACTTTACAATCTGGATCATAAGTTTTCGGTAATTGGTATATCCGAAAGTTGGCTCGATCCCGCAACACAAGAGCTGTATAACATTCCTGGTTATTCTCCTTTCCCACTATCCAGATCCGTGCGAAAAGGTGGTGGAATAGTTTTGTACATTAAAGAAGAATATAGAAACTGTTTTATTCGAGAAGATCTCTCAAAACTCGATCAAAATGGCGAATACGAGGCTCTTTTTGTTGAAATTAACGACAATAACAACTCTTGTGTTGTGGGACTAATTTATCGACCACCTGGCAAAAGTGTTGACTATTTTAATGCAAGTCTTTTGAATATGTTTGATATTTTAAAACCTGAAAATAAACAGTGTATGTTGCTTGGCGACTTTAATATCGACCTACTAAAGACGGGAAATCACAGCCCAACTAATTCATTCTTTGAAATCATGAAATCGTTTCACTTTTTCCCCAAGATATGTAATCCAACTAGAGTAAAATCCAGATCCGCAACACTCATTGATAATATTTTTACAAATTTCCACGAAGATGATATAAGCGCTGGTATCTTACTTACAGACATTTCTGATCATTTTCCTGTATTCTTCCTCTGTAACTCTTCAATTTCCAAGCACAATAAGCAGAACAATATAACATATAGACATATTAGCACCAGCAACCAGACTCTTTTCGAAGAAAAAATACAATCTGTCGATTGGAATATTTTATATATGGAAACAAACGTTCATTCAGCTGCTAGGTCTTTTAGTGACACATTTAATTCCATCTACAATGAATGTTTTCCAATTAAATGCCATAAAACACAAACAAAAACAAAAAAACCTTGGATAAGCACAGCTCTTTTACAATCAATACATGAAAAAAATCGACTATATAGATTATGGATGACCACACGTAACACCGAACTGAACAACAGATACAAAGTATATCGCAATAAACTAAACCACACGTTACGGATTGCGAAAAAGTTATACTATGAAAATAAATTTAAACAGTTGAACAACAACATTCAGGGAACATGGAAAACTATAAATAATTTATTAGGCAAGGCAAAATCTTCGATCTTGCCTTCTGCCGTTGTTGTAAATGGTACAGAGACCTCAAATCCTGAAGACATACCAAACTGTTTCAATAAATATTTCTGCTCAGTAGCTACTGAACTTGCCGATAAAATTCCAGCTACCAATTCAGACTTCATGTCATATCTGAATAATAAATATACGAGTGAGTTTACGCTATCACCATGTAGCCCAGAAGAGATTTCTGGCGTAGTTCAATCTCTGAAAAACGCCTCCCCTGGCCAGGATGGAATTCGCATGTCGCTAGTAAAACCTATAACAAACTACATTACCTCTCCACTGTCGTTTCTACTCAATCTGTCGTTCACAACAGGTGAATTTCCGAATATTTACAAAATTGCTAAGATCAGTCCAATATACAAAGGCGAGGAAAAAAACAGAGTAACTAATTATAGACCGATATCTGTACTGCCTTGCTTCAGTAAAATATTTGAAAAAGTTATGGCAAACCGAATGATCTCATATCTTGAAGACCAAGGCATCATCAGTCCCAGCCAATACGGATTTCGTGCAAACCACTCAACTTCCCATGCTGTAGTGTCGCTATATGAAAAATTAGCCATGGCCAAGGAAAACAAACAATTTAGCATAACAACGTTTCTTGATTTAAGCAAAGCATTTGATACTGTCAATCATAATATACTTCTAAAAAAAACTTGATTATTACGGCTTTCGAAATATAGCAAATGACTGGTTCAGAAGTTACTTCTCAAACCGCACCCAAATTGTCTCCCTAAACAATACATTCTCAACACCTTCTAACATTACATGCGGAGTTCCCCAAGGTTCGATTCTTGGCCCAATCTGCTTCTTACTTTACATCAATGATATCACAGCTGCTTCAGATGTTGAAATTACCCTTTTTGCCGACGACACGAGTATTACCTACTCTTCCTCCGACCCGAAACTCCTTTCTGAAACCATGAATGTGGAATTATGCAAATTATACGAATGGTTTTGTTGCAATAAGCTCTCTCTAAATGTTTCCAAAACAAAATGCATATTCTTTTAAGCCGCATCGTTCGTCATCTTCGTTTCATCCAATTATAAGAATTAACAACATTGACGTAGAACTTGTTGAAAATTTCAAATTTTTAGGAGTATATTTTAACAACAAACTCAACTGGCAAACACACATAAGCAAACTAAGCTCAAAATTATCAAGAAACATCGGAGTAATCAATAATATCAAGGACTGTGTCAATAAAAATACATTAATCACTCTGTACTATACATTATTTTGCGCACTCGTTACATACTGCAATTTAATATGGGCGAATACCTTTCCTACTCACACTGCCCCACTTACTGTTCTACAAAAGCGACTGGTTCGTATCATTTGCAAAAAAACTAAATACGCACATACTCAACCATTATTCATCCAACTAAGCATGTTAACTTTCAATAAAATCAACGACTATGTAATCCTAAATTTAATCCACAAAGCTATACACCAACCACTCTCTTTACCAAATCGTTTCCGAACTTACTTTACCAGACTGCAAAACATTCATCAATACCAAACACGACAGAAACACCTCAATCTTTATCGACCGTTCTACAATTCTCAACTATCATTTTATACTACTTATATCAAAGGACCGCGAATATGGAACCAACTTAACACAGAACTCAAGTCAATTACTTCCATATCATTATTCAAAAAAAGATTAAAATACCACCTAATAACTCGCGACATTCAAAACTAAAAGTAAAATGACCATCCAATAGCCTACTATAAAAAATTATATCATTACATTAAGTCTCATATATATTGGTGTGTGTGTGTGCGTACGTGTGTGTACATGTGTGTTTATATAAATATGTAATAATCATATTATCAAATAATCATAGTTATATATATCATTGTATCATATGTTCCCCAAGTACACCTATTAAGCTATCCTCTCCTTTGTATATACGTTCAAAACAAATGTTATTGATCTCTCTGAGCTCATATAATTCACCATTATATTATTAGTAAATATATTTATATACTTAAATTTATTTTTTATTATAATATGCACTAAATTATTATGGGATAGAACAAGCCCATCTGGGTTTTATTCCCGCCATTATCACACCAACCATTATGTATATATATATTGTATTATCTGAACCATTATTTTACCATTGTTATATTTATTGTTATGTTGGTATATGGTGAATAAATATCAATCAATCAATCAATAAGGAGAACTGTTGATATTAGAACCTTGATTTTTTGCATGAAGGTGCATTAGGGGACTGTTACCAGCAAGTTCTGAGCTGACCTACTTTTGATGATAATTTCTGGTGATTTTTGATGAAAATCACTGGTGATTTTTGATGAAAATCACTGGTGATTCTGACTTGGGCCGTGCCGATCTTAATATAGGCAGGATTTCAACTTGGGGGGGATTTGCAAGAGTTCCGTGCTCGTCAAAGTCCTAATGCCTACCCTAGCTACTTCGTAAATCCTGTGATGTAACGTTATATTCACACTGCCATGTACAGTACAGTGCGGAAAAGACTTTACACTAGTCGCGATGAAATAAAAACAAAAATACGTGTCAGGCGCACCTACTTGTTCAGGGCTCCGCGTTAAAAACGCGAGAAAGAAGAAACACTTTTTCTACTGCCTCGCGTCAAAAACGCGCCCACCAAAAAGTTCCAGTCGCATTCTAAAGATCGAGCGCGAGTACCAGGAACGTCCTGTTAGTTCCGATACGTTTGTTTTATAACTGGTGAAAACGCGACCATGTTTTATGCAAATCGGTTAAAAGCGCCATCGGTGTGACAGAGCTTGTATTGTTAAATAAATTATGATTCGCGGAGAACAGTAATTGTCGGTGAACGCTCGTTCGGACACGTGGATCGTTCATAGCGCAATTGAATTTATTGCCATAGAAAGGACTTAAAACTCCACTGAGCAGTTTCATTAAAATTACGCATTCTGGTCAAATTGATTACCGTACCTAGAATCTGGAGCCTATATAAATGTGTTTTGTACGATATTTATAAAATTTATCTGCCAGTGTCCGCATTTTATTTTCCTGCATATATCACGCTATACTGTGGTATCACTTGTCATTACACGGAAGGATTTCCAACTTCAAGAAAATAACGAAGATCGTCAATAATGGTCAATATCACAGAGATATGTGTTTCTTCTTCCTACTACAATCAATTTTATATTGGATCTAAAAACATAATTTTGTATGCTCTGAATTGGAATGAAATCTTTCGGGATGTCTGCGCGAAGAAGTGCTCTCGCCAAGGTCCGCATGCTGCCACAGCAACAATAACAGCAGGAAACTCTTCGGTCTTCAATTTCGCATTCCGGTTTTCTCGTGCAAAAATGAAGGCTTTATGGAAGAATTTCTTTCGTTCACTCTAGATTCTATTTGCGTTCCACAATGTAACCTGTTATGGAGGTGACTGTAAAACTGCTGATAAGTTTTGGCGGGATCTGTTGTTG
>JAVTVY010012735.1:0-54686 GCA_036873755.1 Hanleya hanleyi
ACGGACGAACAAACGCACACACACCAAAACCTGACCAATTGTGGGGGCTATAAAAATGAAGCTTTCGACAAAGTTTAGTGAAATTCTGTCTCGTAGTACTCAATATATCTTGCAGGCAAGACCTGTATTTTCATGAAAATGCATGTCTGTAAGGGACACACGTACAGATAGCACTGTCTCTACGACACGGACGAACAAACGCACACACACCAAAACCTGACCAATTGTGGGGGCTATAAAAATGAAGCTTTCAACCAAGTTTAGTGAAATTTTGTCTAGTAGTTCTCAATATATCTTGCAGGCAAGACCTGTATTTTCATGAAAATGCATGTCTGTAAGGGACATACGTACAGATAGCACAGCCTCTACGACACGGACGAACAAACGCACACACACCAAAACATGACCAATTGTGGGGGCTGTAAAAATGAAGCTTTCGACCAAGTTTAGTGAAATTCTGTCTAGTAGTTCTCAATATATCTTGCAAGCAAGACCTGTATTTTCATGAAAATGCATGTCTGTAAGGGACAGACGTACAGATAGCACAGCCTCTACGACACGGACGAACAAACGCACACACTTCAAAATCCGACCAATTGTGGGGGCTATAAATATGAAGCTTTCGACCAAGTTTAGTGAAATTCCGTATAGTAGTTCTCAATATATCTTGCAGACAAGACCTGTATTTTCATGAAAATGCATGTATGTAAGTACAGATAGCACAGCCTGTACGACACGGACGAACAAACGCACACACACCAAAACCTGACAAATTGTGGGGCTATAAAAATGAGGCTTTCGACCAAGTTTAGTGAAATTCCGTCTAGTAGTTCTCAATATATCTTGCAGGCAAGACCTGTATTTTTATGAAAATGCATGTCTGTAAGGGGCATACGTACAGATAGCACAGCCTCTACGACACGGACGAACAAACGCACACACACCAAAACCTGACCAATTGTGGGGGATATAAAAATGAAGCTTTCGACAAAGTTTAGTGAAATTCTGTCTCGTAGTTCTCAATATATCTTGCAGGCAAGACCTGTATTTTCATGAAAATGCATGTCTGTAAGGGACACACGTACAGATAGCACAGTCTCTACGACACGGACGAACAAACGCACACACACCAAAACTTAACGATTGTGGGGGCTATAAAAATGAAGCTTTCGACCAAGTTTAGTGAAATTCCGTCTAGTAGTTCTGAAGATATCTTGCAGGCAAGGCCTGTATTTTCATGAAAATGCATGTCTGTAAGGGACATGCTTACAGATAGCACAGCCTCTACGACACGGACGAACAAACGCACACACACCAAAACCTGACCAATTGTGGGGGCTATAAAAATGAAGCTTTCGACCAAGTTTAGCGAAAATGCGTCTAGTAGTTCTCAATATATCTTGCAGGCAAGACCTGTATTGTCATGAAAATGCATGTCTGTAAGGGACATACGTACAGATAGCACAGCCTCTACGACACGGACGAACAAACGCACACACACCAAAACCTGACCAATTGTGGAGGCTATAAAAATGAAGCTTTCGACCAAGTTTAGTGAAATTCTGTGTAGTAGTTCTCAATATATCTTGTAGGCAAGACCTGTATTTTCATGAAAATGCATGTCTGTAAGGGACAGACGTACAGATAGCACAGCCTCTACGACACGGACGAACAAACGCACACACAGCAAAACCTGACCAATTGTGGGGGCTATAAAAATGAAGCTTTCGATCAAGTTTAGTGAAATTCCGCCTAGTAGTTCTCAATATATCTTGCCGGCAAGACCTGTATTTTCATGAAAAGTCATGTCTGTAAGGAACATACGTACCGATAGCACAGCCTCTACGACACGGACGAACAAACGCACACACACCAAAACCTGACCAATTGTGGGGGCTATAAAAATGAAGCTTTTGACCAAGTTTAGTGAAATTCCGTCTAGTAGTTCTCAATATATCTTGCAGGCAAGACCTGTATTTTCATGAAAATGCATGGCTTTAAGGGACACACGTACAGATAGCACAGCCTCTACGACACGGACGAACAAACGCACACGCACCAAAACCTGACCAATTGTGGGGGCTATACAAATGAAGCTTTCGACCAAGTTTAGTGAAATTCCGTCTAGTAGTTCTCAATATATCTTGCAGGCAAGACCTGTATTTTCATGAAAGTGCATGTCTGTAAGGGACACACGTACAGATAGCACAGCCTCTACGACACGGACGAACAAACGCACACACACCAAAACCTAACCAATTGTGGGGGCTATAATAATGAAGCTTTCGACCAAGTTTAGTGAAATTCCGTCTAGTAGTTCTCAATATATCTTGCAGACAAGACCTGTATTTTCATGAAAATGCATGTATGTAAGTACAGATAGCACAGCCTGTACGACACGGACGAACAAACGCACACACACCAAAACCTGACAAATTGTGGGGCTATAAAAATGAGGCTTTCGACCAAGTTTAGTGAAATTCCGTCTAGTAGTTCTCAATATATCTTGCAGGCAAGACCTGTATTTTTATGAAAATGCATGTCTGTAAGGGACATACGTACAGATTACAAGCGTCTAGTCCGTCATTCATAATCCAGCCGTCGTCCATTAGAGAACATCCGCGTCCATAATCCAAAGACCTATTCCATTTCCATATTACAGTATCAGCACCAAATCCAAAAAGACAAAAGTATACACATACATAGGCTTGTTTCCTGCAAGAGAGAAGCGGTCAACAGTTTTCAATGATGCCGGCAAGACATCATGATGTTCCAAAATATCAAACCCGTATCGCTGATCAGTATTCTTAATCCATAATATTCGTTATAGAGTCGTCGATAGCACAGCCTCTACGACACGGACGAACAAACGCACACACACCAAAACCTGACCAATTGTGCGGGCTATAAAAATGAAGCTTTCGACAAAGTTTAGTGAAATTCTGTCTCGTAGTACTCAATATATCTTGCAGGCAAGACCTGTATTTTCATGAAAATGCATGTCTGTAAGGGACACACGTACAGATAGCACTGTCTCTACGACACGGACGAACAAACGCACACACACCAAAACCTAACGATTGTGGGGGCTATAAAAATGAAGCTTTCGACCAAGTTTAGTGAAATTCCGTCTAGTAGTTCTCAAGATATGTTGCAGGCAAGGCCTGTATTTTCATGAAAATGCATGTCTGTAAGGGACATACTTACAGATAGCACAGCCTCTACGACACGGACGAACAAACGCACACACACCAAAACCTGACCAATTGTGGGGGCTATAAAAATGAAGCTTTCGACCAAGTTTAGTGAAATTCTGTGTAGTAGTTCTCAATATATCTTGCAAGCAAGACCTGTATTTTCATGAAAATGCATGTCTGTAAGGGACAGACGTACAGATAGCACAGCCTCTACGACACGGACGAACAAACGCACACACAGCAAAATCCGACCAATTGTGGGGGCTATAAATATGAAGCTTTCGATCAAGTTTAGTGAAATTCCGCCTAGTAGTTCTCAATATATCTTGCCGGCAAGACCTGTATTTTCATGAAAAGTCATGTCTGTAAGGAACACACGTACAAATAGCACAGCCTCTACGACACGGACGAACAAACGCACACACACCAAAACCTGACCAATTGTGGGGGCTATAAAAATGAAACTTTTGACCAAGTTTAGTGAAATTCCGTCAAGTAGTACTCAATATATCTTGCAGGCAAGACCTGTATTTTCATGAAAATGCATGGCTTTAAGGGACATACGTACAGATAGCACAGCCTCTACGACACGGACGAACAAACGCACACGCACCAAAACCTGACCAATTGTGGGGCTATACAAATGAAGCTTTCGACCAAGTTTAGTGAAATTCCGTCTAGTAGTTCTCAATATATCTTGCAGGCAAGACCTGTATTTTCATGAAAGTGCATGTCTGTAAGGGACACACGTACAGATAGCACAGCCTCTACGACACGGACGAACAAACGCACACACACCAAAACATAACCAATTGTGGGGGCTATAATAATGAAGCTTTCAACCAAGTTTAGTGAAATTCCGTCTAGTAGTTCTGAATATATCTTGCAGGCAAGACCTGTATTTTCATGAAAATGCATGTCTGTAAGGGACACACGTACAGATAGCACAGCCTCTACGACACGGACGAACAAACGCACACACACCAAAACCTGACCAATTGTGGGGCCTATAAAAATGAAGCTTTCGACCAAGTTTAGTAAAATTCTGTCTAGTAGTTCTCAATATATCTTGCAAGCAAGACGTGTATTTTCATGAAAATGCATGTCTGAAAGGGACAGACGTACAGATAGCACCGCCTCTACGACAGGGACGAACAAACGCACACGCACCAAAACCTGACCAATTGTGGGGCTATACAAATGAAGCTTTCGACCAAGTTTAGTGAAATTCCGTCTAGTAGTTCTCAATATATCTTGCAGGCAAGACCTGTATTTTCATGAAAATGCATGTCTGTAAGGGACATACGTACAGATAGCACAGCCTCTATGACACGGACGAACAAACGCACACACACCAAAACCTGACCAATTGTGGGTGCTATAAAAATGAAGCTTTCGACCAAGTTTAGTGAAATTCTGTCTAGTAGTTCTCAATATATCTTGCAAGCAAGACCTGTATTTTCATGAAAATGCATGTCTGTAAGGGACAGACGTACAGATAGCACCAGCCTCTACGACACGGACGAACAAACGCACACACAGCAAAACCCGACCAATTGTGGGGGCTATAAAAATGAAGCTTTCTATCAAGTTTAGTGAAATTCCGCCTAGTAGTTCTCAATATATCTTGCCGGCAAGACCTGTATTTTCATGAAAAGTCATGTCTGTAAGGAACATACGTACCGATAGCACAGCCTCTACGACACGGACGAACAAACGCACACACACCAAAACCTGACCAATTATGGGGGCTATAAAAATGAAGCTTTCGACCAAGTTTAGTGAAATTCCGTCTAGTAGTTCTCAATATATCTTGCAGGCAAGACCTGTATTTTCATGAAAATGCATGTCTGTAAGGGACATACGTACAGATAGCACAGCCTCTACGACACGGACGAACAAACGCACACGCACCAAAACCTGACCAATTGTGGGGGCTATACAAATGAAGCTTTCGACCAAGTTTAGTGAAATTCCGTCTAGTAGTTCTCAATATATCTTGCAGGCAAGACCTGTATTTTCATGAAAGTGCATGTCTGTAAGGGACACACGTACAGATAGCACAGCCTCTACGACACGGACGAACAAACGCACACACACCAAAACCTAACCAATTGTGGGGGCCATAATAATGAAGCTTTCGACCAAGTTTAGTGAAATTCCGTCTAGTAGTTCTCAATATATCTTGCAGGCAAGACCTGTATTTTCATGAAAATGCATGTCTGTAAGGGACAGACGTACAGATAGCACAGCCTCTACGACACGGACGAACAAACGCACACACACCAAAACCTGACCAATTGTGGGGCTATAAAAATGAAGCTTTCGACCAAGTTTAGTGAAATCCCGTCTAGTAGTTCTCAATATATCTTGCAGTCAAGACCTGTATTTTCATGAAAATGCATGTCTGTAAGGGACACACGTACAGATAGCACAGCCTCTACGACACGGACGAACAAACGCACACACACCAAAACCCGACCAATTGTGGAGGCTATAAAAATGAAGCGTTCGAATGCATGTCTGTAAGGGACACACGTACAGATAGCACAGCCTCTACGACACGGACGAACAAACGCACACACACCAAAACCCGACCAGTTGTGGAGGCTATAAAAATGAAGCGTTCGACCAAGTTTAGTGAAATTCCGTCTAGTAGTTCTCAATATATCTTGCAGACAAGACCTGTATTTTCATGAAAATGCATGTCTGTAAGAAACACAGGTACAGATAGCACAGCCTCTACGACACGGACGAACAAACGCACATAAACGATAACCTGACCAATTGTGGGGATATAAAAATGAAGCTTTCGACTAAGTTTAGTGAAATTCCGTCTAGTTGTTCTCAATATATCTTGCAGGCAAGACCTGTATTTTCATGAAAATGCATGTCTGTAAGGGACATACGTACAGATAGTACAGCCTCTACGACACGGACGAACAAACGAACACACACCATAACCTGACCAATTGTGGGGCTATACAAATGAAGCTTTCGACCAAGTTTAGTGAAATTCCGTCTAGTAGTTCTCAATATATCTTGCAGGCAAGACCTGTATTTTCATGAAAATGCATGTCTGTAAGGGACACACGTACAGATAGCACAGCCTCTACGACACGGACGAACAAACGCACACACACCAAAACCCGACCAATTGTGGAGGCTATAAAAATGAAGCGTTCGAATGCATGTCTGTAAGGGACATACGTACAGATAGCACAGCCTCTACGACACGGACGAACAAACGCACACACACCAAAACCTATCCAATTGTGGGGGCTATACAAATGAAGCTTTCGACCAAGTTTAGTGAAATTCCGTCTAGTAGTTCTCAATATATCTTGCAGGCAAGACCCGTATTTTCATGAAAATGCATGTCTGTAAGGGACACACGTACAGATAGCACAGCCTCTACGATACGGACGAACAAACGCACACACACCAAAACCTGACCAAGTGTGGGGGCTATAAAAATGAAGCTTTCGACCAAGTTTAGTGAAATTCCGTCTAGTAGTTCTCAATATATCTTGCAGACAAGACCTGTATTTTCATGAAAATGCATGTCTGTAAGGGACATGCTTACAGATAGCACAGCTTCTACGACACGGACGAACAAACGCACACACACCAAAACCTGACCAATTGTGGGGGCTATAAAAATGAAGCTTTCCACCAAGTTTAGTGAAATTCCGTCTAGTAGTTCCCAATATATCTTGCAGGCAAGACCTGTATTTTCATGAAAATGCATGTCTGTAAGGGACACACGTACAGTTAGCACAGCCTCTACGATACGGTCGAACAAACGCACACACAGCAAAACCTGACCAATTGTGGGGGCTATAAAAATGAAGCTTTCGACCAAGTTTAGTGAAATTCCGTCTAGTAGTTCTCAATATATCTTGCAGGCAAGACCTGTATTTCATGAAAATGCATGTCTGTAAAGGACATATGTACAGATAGCACAGCCTCTACGACACGGACGAACAAACGCACACACACCAAAACCTGACCAATTGTGGGGGCTATAAAAATGAAGCTTTCGACCAAGTTTAGTGAAATCTCGTCTAGTAGTTCTCAATATATCTTGCAGACGAGCCCTGTATTTTCATGAAAATGCATGTCTGTAAGGGACACACGTACAGATAGCACAGCCTCTACGACACGGACGAACAAACGCGCACACACCAAAACCTGACCAATTGTGGGGGCTATAAAAATGAAGCTTTCGACCAAGTTTAGTGAAATTCCGTCTAGTAGTTCTCAATATATCTTGCAGGCAAGACCTGCATTTTCATGAAAATGCATGTATGTAAGGGACACACGTACAGATAGCACAGCCTCTACGACACGGACGAACAAACGCACACACACCAAAACCTGACCAATTATAAAAATGAAGCTTTCGACCAAGTTTAGTGAAATTCTGTCTCGTAGTTCTCAATATATCTTGCAAGCAAGACCTGTATTTTCATGAAAATGCATGTCTGTAAGGGACAGACGTACAGATAGTACAGCCTCTACGACACGGACGAACAAAGGCACACACAGCAAAACCTGACCAATTGTGGGGGCTATAAAAATGAAGCTTTCGATCAAGTTTAGCGAAATTCCGTCTAGTAGTTCTCAATATATCTTGCAGGCAAGGCCTGTATTTTCATGAAAATGCATGTCTGTAAGGGACATACGTACTGATAGCACAGCCTCTACGACACGGACGAACAAACGCACACGCACCAAAACCTGACCAATTGTGGGGCTATACAAATGAAGCTTTCGACCAAGTTTAGTGAAATTCCGTCTAGTAGTTCTCAATATATCTTGCAGGCAAGACCTGTATTTTCATGAAAATGGATGTCTGTAAGGGACATACGTACAGATAGCACAGCCTCTACGACACGGACGAACAAACGCACACACACCAAAACCTGACCAATTGTGGGGGCTATAAAAATGAAGCTTTCCACCAAGTTTAGTGAAATTCCGTCTAGTAGTTCTCAATATATCTTGCAGGCAAGACCTGTATTTTCATGAAAATGCAAGTCTGTCAGGGACATACGTACAGATAGCACAGCCTCTACGACACGGTCGAACAAACGCACAAAACAGCAAAACCTGACCAATTGTGGGGGCTATAAAAATGAAGCTTTCGACCAAGTTTAGTGAAATTCCGTCTAGTAGTTCTCAATATATCTTGCAGGCAAGACCTGTATTTTCATGAAAATGCATGCCTGTAAGGGACATACGTACAGATAGCACAGCCTCTACGACACGGACGAACAAACGCACACACACCAAAACCTAGCCAATTGTGGGGGCTATAAAAATGAAGCTTTCGACCAAGTTTAGTGAAATTCCGTCTAGTAGTTCTCAAGATATCTTGCAGCCAAGGCCTGTATTTTCATGAAAATGCGTGTCTGTAAGGGACAAACGTACAGATAGCACAGCCTCTACGACACGGACGAACAAACGCACACACACCAAAACCTGACCAATTGTGGGGGCTATAAAATGAAGCTTTCGACCAAGTTTAGTGAAATTCCGTCTAGTGGTTCTCAATATATCTTGCAGACAAGACCTGTATTTTCATGAAAATGCATGTCTGTAAGGGACACACGTACAGATAGCACAGCCTCTACGACACGGAGGAACAAACGAACATACACCATAACCCGACCAATTGTGGGGGCTATAAAAATGAAGCTTTCGACCAAGTTTAGTGAAATTCCGTGTACTAGTTCTCAATATATCTTGCAGGCAAGACCTGTATTTTCATGAAAATGCATGTCTGTAAGGGACACACGTACAGATAGCACAGCCTCTACGACACAGACGAACAAACGCACACCCACCAAAACCTGACCAATTGTGGGGGCTATAAAAATGAAGCTTTCGACCAAGTTTAGTGAAATTCCGTCTAGTAGTTCTCAATATATCTTGCAGACAAGACCTGTATTTTCATGAAAATGCATGTCTGTAAGGGACACACGTACAGATAGCACAGTCTCTACGACACGGACGAACAAACGCACACACTCCAAAACCTGACCAATTGTGGGGGCTATAAAAATGAAGCTTTCGACCAAGTTTAGTGAAATTCCGTCGAGTAGTTCTCAATATATCTTGCAGGCAAGAGCTGTATTTTCATGAAAATGCATGTCTGTAAGGGACATACGTACAGATAGCACAGCCTCTACGACACGGACGAACAAACGCACACACACCAAAACCTGCCCAATTGGGGGGGCTATAAAAATGAAGCTTTCGACCAAGTTTAGTGAAATTCCGTCTAGTAGTCCTCAATATATCTTGCAGGCAAGACCTGTATTTTCATGAAAATGCATGTCTGTAAGGGACATACGTACAGATAGCACAGCCTCTACGACATGACGAACAAACGCACACATAGCAAAACCTGACCAATTGTGGGGGCTATAAAAATGAAGCTTTCGACCAAGTTTAGTGAAATTCCGTCTAGTAGTTCTCAATATATCTTGCAGGCAAGACCTGTATTTTCATGAAAATGCATGTCTGTAAGGACATACGTACAGATAGCACAGCCTCTACGACACGGACGAACAAATGCACACACCCCAAAACCTGACCAATTGTGGGGGCTATACAAATGAAACTTTCGACCAAGTTTAGTGAAATTCCATCTAGTAGTTCTCAATATATCTTGCAGACAAGACCTGTATTTTCATGAAAATGCATGTCTGTAAGGGACACACGTGCAGATAGCACAGCCTCTACGACACGGACGAAGAAACGCACACACACCAAAACCTGACCAATTGTGGGGGCTATAAAAATGAAGCTTTCGACCAAGTTTAGTGAAATTCCGTCTAGTAGTTCTCAATATATCTTGCAGACAAGACCTGTATTTTCATGAAAATGCATGTCTGTAAGGGACACACGTACAGATAGCACAGTCTCTACGACACGGACGAACAAACGCACACACACCAAAACCTAACCATTTGTGGGGGCTATAAAAATGAAGCTTTCGACCAAGTTTAGCGAAAATGCGTCTAGTAGTTCTCAATATATCTTGCAGGCAAGACCTGTATTTTCATGAAAATGCATGTCTGTAAGGGACACACGTACAGTTAGCACAGCCTCTACGACACGGACGAACAAACGCACACACACCAAAACCTGACCAATTGTGGGGGCTATAAAAAGGAAGCTTGCGACCAAGTTTAGTGAAATTCTTTCTAGTAGTTCTCAATATATCTTGCAAGCAAGACCTGTATTTTCATGAAAATGCATGTCTGTAAGGGACAGACGTACAGATAGCACAGCCTCTAGGACACGGACGAACAAACGCACACACAGCAAAACCCGACCAATTGTGGGGGCTATAAAAATGAAGCTATCGATCAAGTTTGGAGAAATTCCGTCTAGTAGTTCTCAATATATCTTGCCGGCAAGACCTGTATTTTCATGAAAAGTAATTTATGTAAGGAACATACGTACCGATAGCACAGCCTCTACGACACGGACGAACAAACGCATACACACAAAAACCTGACCAATTGTGGGGGCTATAAAAATGAAACTTTTGACCAAGTTTAGTGAAATTCCGTCTAGTAGTTCTCAATATATCTTGCAGGCAAGACCTGTATTTTCATGAAAATGCATGGCTTTAAGGGACACACGTACAGATAGCACAGCCTCTACGACACGGACGAACAAACGCACACACACCAAAACCTGACCAATTGTGGGGGCTATAAAAAATGAAGCTTTCGACCAAGTTTAGTGAAATTCCGTCTAGTAGTTCTCAATATATCTTGCAGGCAAGACCTGTATTTTCATGAAAATGCATGTCTGTAAGGGACAGACGTACAGATAGCACAGCCTCTACGACACGGAGGAACAAACGAACATACACCATAACCTGACCAATTGTGGGGGCTATAAAAATGAAGCTTTCGACCAAGTTTAGTGAAATTCCGTGTACTAGTTCTCAATATATCTTGCAGGCAAGACCTGTATTTTCATGAAAATGCATGTCTGTAAGGGACACACGCACAGATAGCACAGCCTCTACGACACGGACGAACAAACGCACACACACCAAAACCTGACCAATGTGGAGCTATAAAATGAAGCTTTCGACCAAGTTTAGTAAAATTCCGTCTAGTAGTTCTCAATATATCTTGCAGGCAAGACCTGTATTTTCATGAAAATGCATGTCTCTAAGGGACACACTTACAGATAGCACAGCCTCTACGACACGGACGAACAAACGCACACACACCAAAACCTGACCAATTGTGGGGGCTATAAAAATGAAGCTTTCGACCAAGTTTAGTAAAATTCCGTCTAGTAGTTCTCAATATATCTTGCAGGCAAGACCTGTATTTCCATGAAAATGCATGTCTGTAAGGGACACACGTACAGATAGCACAGCCTCTACGACACGGACGAACAAACGAACATACACCATAACCTGACCAATTGTGGGGGCTATAAAAATGAAGCTTTCGACCAAGTTTAGTGAAATTCCGTCTAGTAGTTCTCAATATATCTTGCAGGCAAGACCTGTTTTTCATGAAAATGCATGTCTGTAAGGGTCATACGTACAGATAGCACAGCCTCTACGACACGGACGAACAAACGCACACACACCAAAACCTGACCAATTTTGGGGGCTATAAAAATGAAGCTTTCGACCAAGTTTAGTGAAATTCCGTCTAGTAGTTCTCAATATATCTTGAAGGCAAGACCTGTATTTTCATAAAAATGCATGTCTGTAAGGGACATACGTGCAGATAGCACAGCCTCTACGACACGGACGAACAAACGCACACACACCAAAACCTGACCAATTGTGGGGGCTATAAAAATGAAGCTTTCGACAAAGTTTAGTGAAATTCTGTCTCGTAGTTCTCAATATATCTTGCAGGCAAGACCTGTATTTTCATGAAAATGCATGTCTGTAAGGGACACACGTGCAGATAGCAGTCTCTACGACACGGACGAACAAACGCACACACACCAAAACCTAACCAATTGTGGGGGCTATAAAAATGAAGCTTTCGACCAAGTTTAGTGGAATTCCGTCGAGTAGTTCTCAAGATATCTTGCAGGCAAGACCTGTATTTTCATGAAAATGCATGTCTGTAAGGGACATACTTACAGATAGCACAGCCTCTACGACACGGACGAACAAACGCACACACACCAAAACCTGACCAATTGTGGGGCTATAAAAATGAAGCTGGGACCAAGTTTAGCTGAAAATGCGTCTAGTAGTTCTCAATATATCTTGCAGGCAAGACCTGTATTTTCATGAAAATGCATGTCTGTAAGGGACACACGTACAGTTAGCACAGCCTCTACGACACGGACGAACAAACGCACACACACCAAAACCTGACCAATTGTGGGGGCTATAAAAAGGAAGCTTGCGACCAAGTTTAGTGAAATTCTTTCTAGTAGTTCTCAATATATCTTGCAAGCAAGACCTGTATTTTCATGAAAATGCATGTCTGTAAGGGGCAGACGTACAGATAGCACAGCCTCTAGGACACGGACGAACAAACGCACACACAGCAAAACCCGACCAATTGTGGGGGCTATAAAAATGAAGCTTTCGATCAAGTTTGGAGAAATTCCGTCTAGTAGTTCTCAATATATCTTGCCGGCAAGACCTGTATTTTCATGAAAAGTAATTTATGTAAGGAACATACGTACCGATAGCACAGCCTCTACGACACGGACGAACAAACGCACACACACAAAAACCTGACCAATTGTGGGGGCTATAAAAATGAAACTTTTGACCAAGTTTAGTGAAATTCCGTCTAGTAGTTCTCAATATATCTTGCAGGCAAGACCTGTATTTTCATGAAAATGCATGGCTTTAAGGGACACACGTACAGATAGCACAGCCTCTACCACACGGACGAACAAACGCACACGCACCAAAACCTGACCAATTGTGGGGGCTATACAAATGAAGCTTTCGACGAAGTTTAGTGAAATTCCGTCTAGTAGTTCTCAATATATCTTGCAGGCAAGACCTGTATTTTCATGAAAATGCATGTCTGTAAGGGACATACGTACAGATAGCACAGCCTCTACGACACGGACGAACAAACGCATACACACCAAAACCTGACCAATTGTGGGGGCTATAAAAATGAAACTTTCGACCAAGTTTAGTGAAATTCCGTCTAGTAGTTCTCAATATATCTTGCAGGCAAGACCTGTATTTTCATGAAAATGCATGTCTGTAAGGGACATACGTACAGATAGCACAGCCTCTACGACACGGACGAACAAACGAACATACACCATAACCTGACCAATTGTGGGGGCTATAAAAATGAAGCTTTCGACCAAGTTTAGTGAAATTCCGTCTAGTAGTTCTCAATATATCTTGCAGGCAAGGCCTGTATTTTCATGAAAATGCATGTCTGTAAGGGACATACGTACAGATAGTACAGCCTCTACGACACGGACGAACAAACGCACATACACGATAACCTGACCAATTGTGGGGGCTATAAAAATGAAGCTTTCGACCAAGTTTAGTGAAATTCCGTCCAGTTGTTCTCAATATATCTTGCAGGCAAGGCCTGTATTTTCATGAAAATGCATGTCTGTAAGGGACACACGTACAGATAGTACAGCCTCTACGACACGGACGAACAAACGCACATACACGATAACCTGACCAATTGTGGGGGCTATAAAAATGAAGCTTTCGACCAAGTTTAGTGAAATTCCGTCTAGTAGTTCACAAGATATCTTGCAGGCAAGGCCTGTATTTTCATGAAAATGCATGTCTCTAAGGGACATACTTACAGATAGCACAGCCTCTACGACACGGACGAACAAACGCACACACACCAAAACCTGACCAATTGTGGGGGCTATACAAATGAGGCTTTTGACCAAGTTTAGTGAAATTCCGTCTAGTAGTTCTCAATATATCTTGCAGGCAAGGCCTGTATTTTCATGAAAATGCATGTCTCTAAGGGACATACTTACAGATAGCACAGCCTCTACGACACGGACGATCAAACGCACACACACCAAAACCTGACCAATTGTGGGGGCTATACAAATGAGGCTTTCGACCAAGTTTAGGGAAATTCCGTCCAGTTGTTCTCAATATATCTTGCAGGCAAGACCTGTATTTTCATGAAAATGCATGTCTGTAAGGGACATCCGTACAGATACACCCTTGTTATTCTATCATCACTCTACTGGAAAAGTAGTCGGTGCTGGGACTCTTCTGGAGATAAAACTAACTCTGTGGGAGAAAACACGATGTCGATGCGGCGGTGATACTTTCTCCAAGTGGCACCGTCTGTCTTCACGGGGCAACTGAGTTAAATTTAAGGAAGGGAAGGTTGGTACTGGAAGTCTATCAAACATTCAGTTAGATTTTTTACCAATCTCATTTTGAATATACACTGCGCAGAAATTTCCTACTGATATCGTCAAGTCGTTGTTGTTGCGATAAATCTGCATTTAAGACAAACATATTTTCATTGGAATGTATGCATCCCTGGCATTTTTGAGGCGTATTGAATAGTGTTTCATGGAAGCTATTGAACTGTCATTGGATATATGGTTTTTGGAATGGATTTCTATTCGAAATCATGATTAAAATTTCCCGTCTTCGCAACGGACTCTACGCTGCCTTAACCAACGGAAACAAATATTGACCAAAACGGGAACCGAACTCTGCTGGGAAAATTGGGTTAAATTAATATTCAGCTAAGTTTGCTTTGTATTGTCCAATTTTCAAACATAAACAATCGTCAAAAAATAAAAGTTCTCCTTTATTCTGTAATGCGTGGAATAAAAGGCTCGACGTATTCGTTGTCACACAGAAACAGGCTGAAAGGTTGAAACGGAGCTGCACCGAAATTATTTTTCCGACATGGTGGAACAGTGAGTACTATCGAAAAAAACCCCACCCTGCTCGCATTCATAAACCACTATAGTCTAATTAATCATACTATTAACAGGTACCGACGATCTTCACAACAGCTGACTATTATGGCGAATTATCATGACATATTGCGAGTGAACCCTGACCATTCTGGCAGTGTTATAATTAGAATTTTCGCATCACAATCGTAACCCATGACCTCTCCGAATATGCCCATACCTGAGCGAATCCCCTCGGATTGTTATGAACTCTGATGTCAATATCTGTGTTTGTTTATATACATATATTTCTTTTGGGGACTGAAAAGAGAGGGGGCACAATGACTGGTCACTGGTGTGTGTGTGGGGGGGGGCACTGTTTTATCCTATTTTGCATGTCTATTTTGAGGCATGTGTGCACTTTTCTTAGGAAATTCAGCTCGTGAAAAATTCGACAAATCGCCATGTTATTGCTCCATTAGCGCATGGAAATGAACGTTCTCTACTCCCTTGAACGTGTTTATGTGGACAAAATTCGACATCTATTAATACAAAGCTCATATTCCATAGATTTATATAATGTGAAGTAGGATTATTCCCTTTAATCTGCATGGATATCCTCCGATATTTGTGGACTATCAGTTACCTGGCGACAATAATTATATTTGACGTATGGATTCTGGGGATTTAACCGAAGCGGTTTAATCCCCAATCTAGGTAAACCAAGATGGTAAATCAGGGGAATACCATCTAGACGTGCCGCTATGAAAACTTCGTGCGAAATTTTGGCCGATATTCTGCGAGATCCCATAATAAGCCAATCACGACCATTTCGGACCTTTCTCTCTGACAATGATTGCCGTTTACTTCACGGACATTAACATTTTCTACCCCTAACAATGCCAGACTTTTCGGCGGGAGTAAACTCTTTGAACTTCACGGACCTGTCTGGAAATGATGCCATATTTGGATACTGTTTCCCGATTATGTTCATATATTAGTCCACGTGCTACCGTGTGTAATTACTGTGGGCGTGATTTCAACAAGCTAGCCACCTGATTGGCTAACAAATGTAGTTTTAGATTCGCATGGGATTTATATAGGGCTGAATTCAGAGATAATATTCCGTGATATTATATCTGAGTTTACTGAGATTGTTTAATCCCCATATGGCGCCGTGGGCGTGGCGGAGGTGCTTGTGTCTCCTCTCCAGCGGGAGAGCAAGGACGTCGAGGTAAACAGGGCACTACACCGCAGGACGCGCCCATGCTCTCCTCATCTTTGTCGAAACTCTTCTAAAAAGCAAACAATTGAAGTGTACTCACGGTTCAACCTGCCCTTGAATGTTTGAAAATTCTAATGCCTTATATTTTAATATATTGAAAACAGATCAGTGCTACGACTATGTCCATAGAGCTCCATCTATTTTTTACCTCCGTCGATCAGACGGAGGTCTAGGAGCGCAACGTGAAATCTCCCGCCAAATAAATGTCATATGGGGAACCCACGACTCATAGTATTTCCAATAGGGATCGTCATGGTTCCCGACGAAATCTTGAATCTTTTCTTTGGACACAAATGAATGCTTACGTCACAAAAGGTGTGTATCCTTTGCAGCGCTTCCACCGGGTCTCTTTATTCGAGGGTACTAAATTCGCGCGTGTACTTATAGCTTCGCGCTGGTGCAGACGGCCGGTATGCGACGAAGACAAACCTGCGCTTTCATAAAAGGTAAATTTTCACGAAAGAAAAACTCGCATTCCAGATAGTATAATTGGAAACTTCCTCGAGAATCTCTGAATCGGCAAAAAGATAAAGGACGAGTGTCATTCACCAGGATGCGAGTCGGAAGTGAGAAGTCAAATTCAAAGTCAGAGGTCAAAAACGTAAAACTCCGAAGAACTCTCTCGGCTTTTTCTTTTCTTTTTTTTTTAGTTGGGGGGTGAGGGTTGGGGAGATAGCGACTGAAAAAATATATCTTCCCATGCTTCAATCGTTATCTGTGAATCCGATCAACAACCTAGCCGGATAATCTGTCAAAAATTATCCGTCGTCTGGGTAAGGTTGAAGGGTCATCGGAAGCTCGAACTGTGATACAGGCAAAAACTGTTGTTGTTGTAGTCAGGAAAAATAACTCTGCCTCACGAGGCGCTCTCTCGGCTTTTTCTTTTCCTTTTGTTTGAAGATGGGGGGGGGGGGAGATAGCGACTGGAAATATATATCTTCCCATGATACTTCAATCGTGCGCTCATGAATTCCACGGAAAAGCGGACATTGCTAAACAGCCCTTTTTCGCATAAAATTCACTCCACATTCTGTCGTAGACCCTATATTAGCATGCTGTTTGTTCTATTCGCTTCCTATGATCCCCGGGAACAAGCCAATAATAGAGAAGATGTGTTTTAATAGCGAAATATTTTTCCCGCAATTTTTTAACATGAAGAACTCGGGAAATTCTAAATTGTCAAAGAAGAAAAATTGCACTTTACTGAAAACTATACTATTTTGAAACATCTGCAGAAAAGATATGCATGTGGCGGGAGCTGTATACCTTAGTAAAAATAAGAGGTCAGAGTTTTAATTTTCTAAGTAGAAGAGATAAATTCACTCTAGGAATATTTTTTTGAAGAAAATGTGTAATTAATAAAGCACTTTTACCGATAAGATTTAAAAAGCGCACTCGTGATTCCATCACGATTTTTTGTCGATTCCGTCACGGACTAGATTTAACCCCTGGGATGATCCAGTCGCGTTTTTCTCACGATGAAAAAAATCTTATTCGAGGGTACTAAGGTTGAAGGGTCATCGGAAGCTCGAACTGTGATACAGGCAAAAACTGTTGTTGTTGTAGTCTGGAAAAATAACTCTGCCTCACGAGGCGCTCTCTCGGCTTTTTCTTTTCCTTTTGTTTGAAGATGGGGGGGGGGGGGGTAGCGACTGGAAATATATATCTTCCCATGATACTTCAATCGTGCGCTCATGAATTCCACGGAAAAGCGGACATTGCTAAACAGCCCTTTTTCGCATAAAATTCACTCCACATTCTGTCGTAGACCCTATATTAGCATGCTGTTTGTTCTATTCGCTTCCTATGATCCCCGGGAACAAGCCAATAATAGAGAAGATGTGTTTTAATAGCGAAATATTTTTCCCGCAATTTTTTAACATGAAGAACTCGGGAAATTCTAAATTGTCAAAGAAGAAAAATTGCACTTTACTGAAAACTATACTATTTTGAAACATCTGCAGAAAAGATATGCATGTGGCGGGAGCTGTATACCTTAGTAAAAATAAGAGGTCAGAGTTTTAATTTTCTAAGTAGAAGAGATAAATTCACTCTAGGAATATTTTTTTGAAGAAAATGTGTAATTAATAAAGCACTTTTACCGATAAGATTTAAAAAGCGCACTCGTGATTCCATCACGATTTTTTGTCGATTCCGTCACGGACTAGATTTAACCCCTGGGATGATCCAGTCGCGTTTTTCTCACGATGAAAAAAATCTTATCATCCTTGGGTACTGTATGTTAGTAAGAGATGTCATATAAGAATAGTCAGAAAAAAATAGACAAGCAACACTAGTCAAGAGTCATGTCCGTTTCAGGTGATTCCGTCACGAACATTTCGAAGCATGATTTACTGAAAATGCTGGATCATCTGTAGATTTTTCATGGATCCGTAAACAGATGTCATATAGAATAGCTAACTAAACTTGAAACTACATGGGTATGACCACGGAACTTCCGAGTACATGACTTTGAATAAAGAAAAAGTCTTCCCAACGGTGATTCCGTCACGGTGGAATTCATGATCTGTGAATTCGATCAACAACCTAGCCGGACAATCTGTCAAAAATTATCCGTCGTCTGGGTAAGGTTGAAGGGTAATCGGAAGCTCGGACTGTGATACAGGCAAAAACTGTTGTTGTTGTAGTCTAGAAAAATAACTGGCATGCACTCTATGGAGAAGGGCCTCGTGAGGCACAAAGTGCAATTTTTTGTTGTTGTTTATCTGCAAATCCGCACAACTCGATGGGTATCTTTCACTTGTTCTCACAGTTGCCTGGCCTGTGTGATATTGGGTGGTCGAAGTCTACGTATAGTTTTTTCAATAAATTATGGAAATTAATATAAACATATATTTTTTTAAATAGATTTTTTTATAAGTGTATTTCTCTTTCATCTTTGGCTTAATTAAAGTCATTCTCTAAAACGTGAAGCCGAGTTAATACAGTTTTTAATTATCTACCAAACCCTGTCCTCTATGACATAGAATAAAAGAGAAGTTGGGAATAGAACCGCTCAACACAGTCATTTCTAAACATCAAGTTGTACATAAGTATTTTTACTTGCTCTGTACAAGCTGAGGGCATTTTTGTGGCTTTTGAACATTTTGAGATTTTTGCGAGTCTGTCCATATTTAACTAAGCGACGTCCAAGCGAGCTAATGTACGCGCGTTGTATTCATATCAAGTATGGTGCGGCTTGTGTTCAATGAGGCTTGGAATGTTTATACAATTAATTTTCTTCTCACTGTTACACAATAAATATTTGCTGCGTGGAATCCAGTCATTTGTTCCATAGGGGCAATATTCTCATCAGACATCACCATTCAATGTGAATGTGATACATGTACAAGTCCATGGTCATTGATACAGTAAGGTGAAGACGAAGGTGACCTGTAACACCAGTATACAAAATTATACCGAGCGCATTGAATCCTCATCATATGATGTTGAGACAGATTAGAACGAAGTGTCGGTAAAATCAGGTGTGTTTTGAAGAGAATTCTCTCATCAATGATGATGCTATACTGTACACATACAAAATATGAAGTGTTGCTGTGTTGGGCCTATAGCACAAAATCACAAGCAAGTTGGTACAACTAGGCACACAGGGTCTCATTTCTGTTGCTAACGTGTTGATTTGGGTGAGGGGATCCTCTCATGGGGAGGTGTGGGTGGGATGGGGCTAATGTCTCAAGCACTTTTCCAGGTTTTCCATCAATATACTCTATTCCATACCCCAATATTTCAAGCACGTCAAATCAAACAAAAATTATTTGCTGGGAATGTGACTTTCACATCCCTGTCTGGACATGCTAGTGATGAAGCTAACGTCCAACAAATGCAAAATTGAGCTTGGCATCCGGCCGTGTGTATTACGCTACGGACCCTGTTGCCGCGACGGAGGTCTTTGCGCTCATCCAGCGCTTGTTTATTCTTGCCCAGCATCTATGACAGATCGACATATCGAAACTTCCGTCTTTAGAACTCATACGGCTGGAGATTTCGATAGTATACCTTTTTCGCGCAGAGTCCGGTGTTGTTTTCCACTAGGGGACGTTTCGTTTCAAAAAATTATATTGACAGTTTTATCGATAAATTTGACATAAAGTTTGTTGTACGCAAATGACGGGAATTAGATACCGACGCTGTTCAGTGTTTTCAAGCAAACGTTAATTCAGAATGTCTCTCTATTCATGAAAAATGTATTGAAAACTGTACCAAACACAACACGTGGCTATGCGTGTGTAAATTTCTGGCAAAGATATTTCCTCTTACACGAGTTCCAATCCACTGATTCAGATACTATACTGTACCTTATCGATAATGTTGTTTTATGCAGCTATTTGAATCGCTGAAAAATGAATATAATACCAATTTCAAGACGACAAAGGGCACGTACCTCCATCCTCGACCTCGTAATTTCTCCGACAGAGTTAGCAGATCTCCAAAAGAGTCCCCGCACCGACAACTTTTCCAGTAGAGTGATGATTGAATGACAAGGGTGAGATAGCACAGCCTCTACGACACGGACGAACAAACGCACACACACCAAAACCTGACCAATTGTGGGGGCTATAAAAATGAAGCTTTCGACCAAGTTTAGTGAAATTCCGTCTCGTAGTTCTCAATATATCTTGCAGACAAGACCTGTATTTTCATGAAAATGCATGTTTGTAAGGGACATACGTACAGATAGCACAGCCTCTACGACACGGACGAACAAACGCACACACACCAAAACCTGACCAATTGTGGGGGCTATAAAAATGAAGCTTTCGACCAAGTTTAGTGAAATTCCGTCTAGTAGTTCTCAATATATCTTGCAGGCAAGACCTGTATTTTCATGAAAATGCATGTCTGTAAGGGACACACTTAGAGATAGCACAGCCTCTACGACACGGACGAACAAACGCACACACACCAAAACCTGACCAATTGTGGGGGCTATAAAAATGAAGCTTTCGACCATGTTTAGTGAAATTCCGTCTAGTAGTTCTCAATATATCTTGCAGACAAGACCTGTATTTTCATGAAAATGCATGTCTGTAAGGGACATACGTACAGTTAGCACAGCCTCTACGACACATTCAAACAAACGCACACACACCAAAACCTGACCAATTGTGGGGGCTATAAAAATGAAGCTTTCGACCAAGTTTAGTGAAATTCCGTCTAGTAGTTCTCAATATATCTTGCAGGCAAGGCCTGTATTTTCATGAAAATGCATGTCTGTAATGGACATACGTACAGATTGTAAAGCCTCTACGACACGGACGAACAAACGCACATAAACGATAACCTGACCAATTGTGGGGGCTATAAAAATGAAGCTTTCGACCAAGTTTAGTGAAATTCCGTCCAGTTGTTCTCAATATATCTTGCAGGCAAGACCTGTATTTTCATGAAAATGCATGTCTGTAAGGGACATCCGTACAGATAGCACAGCCTCTACGACACGGACGAACAAACGCACACACACCAAAACCTGACCAATTGTGGGGGCTATAAAAATGAAGCTTTCGACCAAGTTTAGTGAAATTCCGTCTAGTAGTTCTCAATATATCTTGCAGACAAGACCTGTGTTTTCATGAAAATGCATGTATGTAAGGGACATACGTACAGATAGCACAGCCTCTACGACACGGACGAACAAACGCACACACACCAAAACCTGACAAATTGTGGGGCTATAAAAATGAAGCTTTCGACCAAGTTTAGTGAAATTCCGTCTAGTAGTTCTCAAGATATCTTGCAGGCAAGGCCTGTATTTTCATGAAAATGCATGTCTCTAAGGGACATACTTATTGATAGCACAGCCTCTACGACACGGACGAACAAACGCACACACAACAAAACCTGACCAATTGTGGGGGCTATACAAATGAAGCTTTTGACCAAGTTTAGTGAAATTCCGTCTAGTAGTTCTCAATATATCTTGCAGGCAAGACCTGTATTTTCATGAAAATGCATGTCTGTAAGGGACATACGTACAGATAGCACAGCCGATACGACACGGAGGAACAAACGAACATACACCATAACCTGACCAATTGTGGGGGCTATAAAAATGAAGCTTTCGACCAAGTTTAGTGAAATTCCGTGTACTAGTTCTCAATATATCTTGCAGGCAAGACCTGTATTTTCATGAAAATGCATGTCTGTAAGGGACACACGTACAGATAGCACAGCCTCTACGACACGGACGAACAAACGCACACACACCAAAACCTGACCAATGTGGAGCTATAAAAATGAAGCTTTCGACCAAGTTTAGTAAAATTCCGTCTAGTAGTTCTCAATATATCTTGCAGGCAAACCTGTATTTTCATGAAAATGCATGTCTGTAAGGGACACACGTACAGATAGCACAGCCTCTACGACACGGACGAACAAACGCACACACACCAAAACCTGCCAATTGTGGGGGCTATAAAAATGAAGCTTTCGACCAAGTTTAGTGAAATTCTGTCTTGTAGTTCTCAATATATCTTGCAGGCAAGACCTGTATTTTCATGAAAATGCATGTCTGTAAGGGACACACGTACAGATAGCACAGCCTCTACGACACGGACGAACAAACGCACACACACCAAAACCTGACCAATTGTGGGGGCTATACAAATGAGGCTTTTGACCAAGTTTAGTGAAATTCCGTCTAGTAGTTCTCAATATATCTTGCAGGCAAGGCCTGTATTTTCATGAAAATGCATGTCTCTAAGGGACATACTTACAGATAGCACAGCCTCTACGACACGGACGAACAAACGCACACACAGCAAAACCTGACCAATTGTGGGGGCTATAAAAATGAAGCTTTCGATCAAGTTTAGTGAAATTCCGTCTAGTAGTTCTCAATATATCTTGCCGGCAAGACCTGTATTTTCATGAAAAGTCATGTCTGTAAGGAACATACGTACCGATAGCACAGCCTCTACGACACGGACGAACAAACGCACACACACCAAAACCTGCCAATTGTGGGGGCTATAAAAATGAAGCTTTCGACCAAGTTTAGTGAAATTCTGTCTTGTAGTTCTCAATATATCTTGCAGGCAAGACCTGTATTTTTATGAAAATGCATGTCTGTAAGGGACACACGTACAGATAAGCACAGCCTCTACGACACGGACGAACAAACGCACACACACCAAAACCTGACCAATTGTGGGGGCTATAAAAATGAAGCTTTCGACAAAGTTTAGTGAAATTCTGTCTCGTAGTTCTCAATATATCTTGCAGGCAAGACCTGTATTTTCATGAAAATGCATGTCTGTAAGGGACACACGTACAGATAGCACAGTCTCTACGACAAGGACGAACAAAAGCACACACACCAAAACCTAACCAATTGTGGGGGATATAAAAAAGAAGCTTTCGACCAAGTTTAGCGAAAATTCGTCTAGTAGTTCTCAATATATCTTGCAGGCAAGACCTGTATTTTCATGAAAATGCATGTCTGTAAGGGACACACGTACAGATAGCACAGCCTCTACGACACGGACGAACAAACGCACACACACAAAACCTGACCAATTGTGGGGGCTATAAAAATGAAGCTTTCGACCAAGTTTAGTGAAATTCTGTCTAGTAGTTCTCAATATATCTTGCAAGCAAGACCTGTATTTTCATGAAAATGCATGTCTGTAAGGGACAGACGTACAGATAGCACAGCCTCTACGACACGGACGAACAAACGCACGCACAGCAAAACCTGACCAATTGTGGGGCTATAAAAATGAAGCTTTCGATCAAGTTTAGTGAAATTCCGTCTAGTAGTTCTCAATATATCTTGCCGGCAAGACCTGTATTTTCATGAAAAGTCATGTCTGTAAGGAACATACGTACCGATAGCACAGCCTCTACGACACGGACGAACAAACGCACACACACCAAAACCTGACCAATTGTGGGGGCTATAAAAATTAAACTTTTGACCAAGTTTAGTGAAATTCCGTCTAGTAGTTCTCAATATATCTTGCAGGCAAGACCTGTATTTTCATGAAAATGCATGTCTTTAAGGGACATACGTACAGATTGCACAGCCTCTACGACACGGACAAACAAACGCACACACACCAAAACCTGACCAATTGTGGGGGCTATACAAATGAAGCTTTCGACCAAGTTTAGTGAAATTCCGTCTGGTAGTTCTCAATATATCTTGCAGGCAAGACCTGTATTTTCATGAAAATGCATGTCTGTAAGGGACACACGTACAGATAGCACAGCCTCTACGACTCGGACGAACAAACGCACACACACCAAAACCTAACCAATTGTGGGGGCTATAATAATGAAGCTTTCGACCAAGTTTAGTGAAATTCCGTCTAGTGGTTCTCAATATATCTTGCAGGCAAGACCTGTATTTTCATGAAAATGCATGTCTGTAAGGGACATACGTACAGATAGCACAGCCTCTACGACACGGACGAACAAACGCACACACACCAAAACCTGACCAGTTGTGGGGCTATAACAATGAAGCTTTCGACCAAGTTTAGTGAAATTCTGTCTAGTAGTTCTCAATATATCTTGCAAGCAAGACGTGTATTTTCATGAAAATGCATGTCTGAAAGGGACAGACGTACATATAGCACAGCCTCTACGACACGGACGAACAAACGCACACACAGCAAAACCTGACCAATTGTGGGGGCTATAAAAATGAAGCTTTCGACCAAGTTTAGTAAAACTCCGTCTAGTAGTTCTCAATATATCTTGCAGGCAAGACCTGTATTTTCATGAAAATGCATGTCTGTAAGGGACATACGTACAGATAGCACAGCCTCTACGACACGGACGAACAAACGCACACACACCAAAACCTGACCAATTGTGGGGGCTATAAAAATGAAGCTTTCGACCAAGTTTAGTGAAATTTCGTCTAGTAGTTCTCAATATATCTTGCCGGCAAGACCTGTATTTTCATGAAAATGCATGCCTGTAAGGGACATACGTACAGATAGCACAGCCTCTACGACACTGACGAACAAACGCACACACAGCAAAACCTGAACAATTGTGGGGGCCATAAAAATGAAGCTTTCGACCAAGTTTAGTGAAATTCCGTCTAGTAGTTCTCAATATATCTTGCAGGCAAGACCTGTATTTTCATGAAAATGCATGTCTGTAAGGGATATACGTACAGATAGCACAGCCTCTACGACACGGACGAACAAACGCACACACACTAAAACCTGACCAATTGTGGGGGCTATAAAAATGAAGCTTTCCACCAAGTTTAGTGAAATTCCGTCTAGTAGTTCTCAATATATCTTGCAGGCAAGACCTGTATTTTCATGAAAATGCATGTCTGTAAGGGACATACGTACAGATAACACAGCCTGTACGACACGGACGAACAAACGCACACACACCAAAACCTGACCAATTGTGGGGGCTATAAAAATGAAGCTTTTGGCCAAGTTTAGTGAAACTCCGTCTAGTAGTTCTCAATATAACTTGCAGGCAAGACCTGTATTTTCATGAAAATGCATGTCTGTAAGGGACACACGTACAGATAGCACAGCCTCTACGACACGGACGAACAAACGCACACGCACCAAAACCTGACCAATTGTGGGGCTATACAAATGAAGCTTTCGACCAAGTTTAGTGAAATTCCGTCTAGTAGTTCTCAATATATCTTGCAGGCAAGACCTGTATTTTCATGAAAATGCATGTCTGTAAGGGACACACGTACAGATAGCACAGCCTCTATGACACGGACGAACAAACGCACACACACCAAAACCTGACCAATTGTGGGGGCTATAAAAATGAAGATTTCGACCAAGTTTAGTGAAATTCCGTCTAGTAGTTCTCAATATATCTTGCAGGCAAGACCTGTATTTTCATGAAAATGCATGTCTGTAAGGGACACACGTACAGATAGCACAGCCTCTACGACACGGACGAACAAACGCACACACACCAAAACCTACCAATTGTGGGGGCTATAATAATGAAGCTTTCGACCAAGTTTAGTGAAATTCCGTCTAGTAGTTCTCAATATATCTTGCAGGCAAGACCTGTATTTTCATGAAAATGCATGTCTGTAAGGGACATACGTCCAGCCTAGCACAGCCTCTACGACACGGACGACCAAACGCACACACACCAAAACCTGACCAATTGTGGGGGCTATAAAAATGAAGCTTTCCACCAAGTTTAGTGAAATTCCGTCTAGTAGTTCTCAATATATCTTGCAGGCAAGACCTGTATTTTCATGAAAATGCATGTCTGTAAGGGACACACGTACAGATAGCACAGCCTCTACGACACGGACGAACAAACGCACACACACCAAAACCTAACAATTGTGGGGGCTATAATAATGAAGCTTTCGACCAAGTTTAGTGAAATTCTGTCTAGTAGTTCTCAATATATCTTGCAGGCAAGACCTGTATTTTCATGAAAATGCATGTCTGTAAGGGACATACGTACAGATAGCACAGCCTCTACGACACGGACGAACAAATGCACACACACCAAAACCTGACCAATTGTGGGGGCTATAAAATTGAAGCTTTCCACCAAGTTTAGTGAAATTCCGTCTAGTAGTTTTCAATATATCTTGCAGGCAAGACCTGTATTTTTATGAAAATGCATGTCTGTAAGGGACATACGTACAGATAGCACAGCCTCTACGACCCGGTCGAACAAACGCACACACAGCAAAACCTGACCAATTGTGGAGGCTATAAAAATGAAGCTTTCGACCAAGTTTAGTGAAATTCCGTCTAGTAGTTCTCAATATATCTTGCAGGCAAGACCTGTATTTTCATGAAAATGCATGTCTGTAAGGGACATACGTACAGATAGCACAGCCTCTACGACACGGACGAAGAAACGCACACACACCAAAACCTAGCCAATTGTGGGGGCTATAAAAATGAAGCTTTCGACCAAGTTTAATGAAATTCCGTCTGGTAGGTCTCAAGATATCTTGCAGCCAAGGCCTGTATTTTCATGAAAATGCGTGTCTGTAAGGGACACACGTACAGATAGAACAGCCTCTTCGACACGGACGAACAAACGCACACACACCAAAACCTAACCAATTGTGGGGGCTATAATAATGAAGCTTTCGACCAAGTTTAGTGAAATTCCGTCTAGTGGTTCTCAATATATCTTGCAGGCAAGACCTGTATTTTCATGAAAATGCATGTCTGTAAGGGACATACGTACAGATAGCACAGCCTCTACGACACGGACGAACAAACGCACACACACCAAAACCTGACCAGTTGTGGGGCTATAACAATGAAGCTTTCGACCAAGTTTAGTGAAATTCTGTCTAGTAGTTCTCAATATATCTTGCAAGCAAGAGGTGTATTTTCATGAAAATGCATGTCTGAAAGGGACAGACGTACATATAGCACAGCCTCTACGAAACGGACGAACAAACGCACACACAGCAAAACCTGACCAATTGTGGCGCTATAAAAATGATGCTTTCGATCAAGTTTAGTGAAATTCCGTCTAGTAGTTCTCAATATATCTTGCCGGCGAGACCTGTATTTTCATGAAAAGTCATGTCTGTAAGGGACACACGTACCGATAGCACAGCCTCTACGACACGGACGAACAAACGCACACACCCCAAAACCTGACCAATTGTGGGGCTATACAAATGAAGCTTTCGACCAAGTTTAGTGAAATTTCGTCTAGTAGTTCTCAATATATCTTGCAGGCAAGACCTGTATTTTCATGAAAATGCATGTCTGTAAGGCACACACGTACAGATAGCACAGCCTCTACGACACGGACGAACAAACGCACACACACCAAAACCTAACAATTGTGGGGGCTATAATAATGAAGCTTTCGACCAAGTTTAGTGAAATTCCGTCTAGTAGTTCTCAATATATCTTGCAGGCAAGACCTGTATTTTCATGAAAATGCATGTCTGTGAGGGACATACGTACAGATAGCACAGCCTCTACGACACGGACGAACAAACGCACACACACTAAAACCTGACCAATTGTGGGGGCTATAAAAATGAAGCTTTCCACCAAGTTTAGTGAAATTCCGTCTAGTAGTTCTCAATATATCTTGCAGGCAAGACCTGTATTTTCATGAAAATGCATGTCTGTAAGGGACACACGTACAGATAACACAGCCTGTACGACACGGACGAACAAACGCACACACACCAAAACCTGACCAATTGTGGGGGCTATAAAAATGAAGCTTTTGGCCAAGTTTAGTGAAACTCCGTCTAGTAGTTCTCAATATAACTTGCAGGCAAGACCTGTATTTTCATGAAAATGCATGTCTGTAAGGGACACACGTACAGATAGCACAGCCTCTACGACACGGACGAACAAACGCACACGCACCAAAACCTGACCAATTGTGGGGGCTATAAAAATGAAGCTTTCGACCAAGTTTAGTGAAATTCCGTCTAGTAGTTCTCAATATATCTTGCAGGCAAGACCTGTATTTTCATGAAAATGCATGTCTGTAAGGGACACACGTACAGATAGCACAGCCTCTATGACACGGACGAACAAACGCACACACACCAAAACCTGACCAATTGTGGGGGCTATAAAAATGAAGATTTCCACCAAGTTTAGTGAAATTCCGTCTAGTAGTTCTCAATATATCTTGCAGGCAAGACCTGTATTTTCATGAAAATGCATGTCTGTAAGGGACACACGTACAGATAGCACAGCCTCTACGACACGGACGAACAAACGCACACACACAAAAACCTAACAATTGTGGGGGCTATAATAATGAAGCTTTCGACCAAGTTTAGTGAAATTCCGTCTAGTAGTTCTCAATATATCTTGCAGGCAAGACCTGTATTTTCATGAAAATGCATGTCTGTAAGGGACATACGTCCAGCCTAGCACAGCCTCTACGACACGGACGAACAAACGCACACACACCAAAACCTGACCAATTATGGGGGCTATAAAAATGAAGCTTTCGACCAAGTTTAGTGAAATTCCGTCTAGTAGTTCTCAATATATCTTGCAGGCAAGACCTGTATTTTCATGAAAATGCATCTCTGTAAGGGACACACGTACAAATAGCACAGCCTCTACGACACGGACGAACAAACGCACACACACCAAAACCTAACAATTGTGGGGGCTATAATAATGAAGCTTTCGACCAAGTTTAGTGAAATTCTGTCTAGTAGTTCTCAATATATCTTGCAGGCAAGACCTGTATTTTCATGAAAATGCATGTCTGTAAGGGACATACGTACAGATAGCACAGCCTCTACGACACGGACGAACAAATGCACACACACCAAAACTTGACCAATTGTGGGGGCTATAAAATTGAAGCTTTCCACCAAGTTTAGTGAAATTCCGTCTAGTAGTTTTCAATATATCTTGCAGGCAAGACCTGTATTTTTATGAAAATGCATGTCTGTAAGGGACATACGTACAGATAGCACAGCCTCTACGACACGGACGAACAAACGCACACACACCATAACCTGACCAATTGTGGAGGCTATAAAAATGAAGCTTTCGACCAAGTTTAGTGAAATTCCGTCTAGTAGTTCTCAATATATCTTGCAGGCAAGACCTGTATTTTCATGAAAATGCATGTCTGTAAGATAGCACAGCCTCTACGACACGGACGAAGAAACGCACACACACCAAAACCTAGCCAATTGTGGGGGCTATAAAAATGAAGCTTTCGACCAAGTTTAGTGAAATTCCGTCTGGTAGGTCTCAAGATATCTTGCAGCCAAGGCCTGTATTTTCATGAAAATGCGTGTCTGTAAGGGACACACGTACAGATAGAACAGCCTCTTCGACACGGACGAACAAACGCACACACACCAAAACCTAACCAATTGTGGGGGCTATAATAATGAAGCTTTCGACCAAGTTTAGTGAAATTCCGTCTAGTGGCAAGACCTGTATTTTCATGAAAATGCATGTCTGTAAGGGACATACGTACAGATAGCACAGCCTCTACGACACGGACGAACAAACGCACACACACCAAAACCTGACCAGTTGTGGGGCTATAACAATGAAGCTTTCGACCAAGTTTAGTGAAATTCTGTCTAGTAGTTCTCAATATATCTTGCAAGCAAGAGGTGTATTTTCATGAAAATGCATGTCTGAAAGGGACAGACGTACATATAGCACAGCCTCTACGAAACGGACGAACAAACGCACACACAGCAAAACCTGACCAATTGTGGCGCTATAAAAATGATGCTTTCGATCAAGTTTAGTGAAATTCCGTCTAGTAGTTCTCAATATATCTTGCCGGCGAGACCTGTATTTTCATGAAAAGTCATGTCTGTAAGGGACACACGTACCGATAGCACAGCCTCTACGACACGGACGAACAAACGCACACACACCAAAACCTGACCAATTGTGGGGGCTATAAAAATGAAGCTTCGACCAAGTTTAGTGAAATTCCGTCGAGTAGTTATCAAGATATCTTGCAGGCAAGGCCTGTATTTTCATGAAAATGCATGTCTGTAAGGGACATACTTACAGATAGCACAGCCTCTACGACACGGACGAACAAACGCACACACACACCAAAACCTGACCAATTGTGGGGGCTATAAAAATGAAGCTTTCGACCAAGTTTAGTGAAATTCCGTCTAGTAGTTCTCAATATATCTTGCAGGCAAGACCTGTATTTTCATGAAAATGCATGTCTGTAAGGGACATACGTACAGATAGCACAGCCTCTACGACACGGACGAACAAACGCACACACACCAAAACCTGACCAATTGTGGGGCTATAAAAGTGAAGCTTTCGACCAAGTTTAGTGAAATTCCGTCTAGTAGTTCTCAATATATCTTGCAGGCAAGACCTGTATTTTCATGAAAATGCATGTCCGTAAGGGACACACGTACAGATAACACAGCCTGTACGACACGGACGAACAAACGCACACACACCAAAACCTGACCAATTGTGGGGGCTATAAAAATGAAGCTTTTGGACAAGTTTCGTGAAACTCCGTCTAGTAGTTCTCAATATATCTTGCAGGCAAGACCTGTATTTTCATGAAAATGCATGTCTGTAAGGGACATACGTCCAGCCTAGCACAGCCTCTACGACACGGACGAACAAACGCACACACACCAAAACCTGACCAATTGTGGGGGCTATAAAAATGAAGCTTTCCACCAAGTTTAGTGAAATTCCGTGTAGTAGTTCTCAATATATCTTGCAGGCAAGACCTGTATTTTCATGAAAATGCATGTCTGTAAGTGACACACGTACAGATAGCACAGCCTCTACGACACGGACGAACAAACGCACACACACCAAAACCTAACAATTGTGGGGGCTATAATAATGAAGCTTTCGACCAAGTTTGGTGAAATTCTGTCTAGTAGTTCTCAATATATCTTGCAGGCAAGACCTGTATTTTCATGAAAATCATGTATGTAAGGGACATACGTACGATAGCACAGCCTCTACGACACGGACGAACAGACGCACACACACCAAAACCTAACCAATTGTGGGGGCTATAAAAATGAAGCTTTCGACCAAGTTTAGTGAAATTCCGTCTAGTATTTCTCAACATATCTTGCAGGCAAGACCTGTATTTTCATGAAAATGCATGTTTGTAAGGGACACACGTACAGATAGCACAGCCTCTACGACACGGACGAACAAACGCACACAAACCAAAACCTGACCAATTGTGGGGGCTATAAAAATGAAGCTTTCGAAAGAGTTTATTGAAATTCCGTCTAGTAGTTCTCAATATATCTTGCAGGCAAGACCTGTATTTTCATGAAAATGCATGTCTGTAAGGGACATACGTACAGATAGCACAGCCTCTACGACACGGACGAACAAACGCACACACAGAAAAACCTGACCAATTGTGGGGGCTATAAAAATGAAGCTTTCGACCAAGTTTAGTGAAATTCCGTCTAGTAGTTCTCAATATATCTTGCAGGCAAGACCTGTATTTTTATGAAAATGCATGTCTGTTAGGGACATACGTACAGATAGCACAGCCTCTACGACCCGGTCGAACAAACGCACACACAGCAAAACCTGACCAATTGTGGGCGCTATAAAAATGAAGCTTTCGACCAAGTTTAGTGAAATTCCGTCTAGTAGTTCTCAATATATCTTGCAGGCAAGACCTGTATTTTCATGAAAATGCATGTCTGTAAGGGACACACGTACAGATAGCACAGCCTCTACGACACGGGCGAAGAAACGCACACACACTAAAACCTAGCCAATTGTGGGGGCTATAAAAATGAAGCTTTCGACCAAGTTTAATGAAATTCCGTCTGGTAGGTCTCAAGATATCTTGCAGCCAAGGCCTGTATTTTCATGAAAATGCGTGTCTGTAAGGGACATACGTACAGATAGAACAGCCTCTTCGACACGGACGAACAAACGCACACACACCAAAACCTGACCAATTGTGGGGGCTATAAAAATGAAGCTTTCGACCAAGTTTAGTGAAATTCCGTCTAGTAGTTCTCAATATATCTTGCAGGCAAGACCTGTATTTTCATGAAAATGCATGTATGTAAGGGACACACGTACAGATAGCACAGCCTCTACGACACGGACGAACAAACGCACACACACCAAAACCTGACCAGTTATAAAAATGAAGCTTTCGACCAAGTTTAGTGAAATTCTGTCTAGTAGTTCTCAATATATCTTGCAAGCAAGACCTGTATTTTCATGAAAATGCATGTCTGTAAGGGACAGACGTACAGATAGCACAGCCTCTACGACACGGACGAACAAACGCACACACAGCAAAACCTGACCAATTGTGGGGGCTATAAAAATGAAGCTTTCGATCAAGTTTAGTGAAATTCCGTCTAGTAGTTCTCAATATATCTTGCAGGCAAGGCCTGTATTTTCATGAAAATGCATGTCTGTAAGGGACACACGTACAGATAGCACAGCCTCTACGACACGGACGAACAAACGCACACGCACCAAAACCTGACCAATTGTGGGGCTATACAAATGAAGCTTTCGACCAAGTTTAGTGAAATTCCGTCTAGCAGTTCTCAATATATCTTGCAGGCAAGACCTGTATTTTCATGAAAATGCATGTCTGTAAGGGACACACGTACAGATAGCACAGCCTCTACGACGCGGATGAACAAACGCACACACACCAAAACCCGACCAATTGTGGAGGCTATAAAAATGAAGCGTTCGAACGCATGTCTGTAAGGGACATACGTACAGATAGCACAGCCTCTACGACACGGACGAACAAACGCACACACACCAAAACCTAGCCAATTGTGGGGGCTATACAAATGAAGCTTTCGACCAAATTTAGTGAAATTCCGTCTAGTAGTTCTCAATATATCTTGCAGGCAAGACCTGTATTTTCATGAAAATGCATGTATGTAAGGGACATACGTACAGATAGCACAGCCTCTACGACACGGACGAACAAACGCACACGCACCAACACCTGACCAATTGTGGGGGCTATAAAAATGAAGCTTTCGACCAAGTTTAGTGAAATTCCGTCTAGTAGTTCTCAAGATATCTTGCAGGCAAGGCCTGTATTTTCATGAAAATGCATGTCTGTAAGGGACATACTTACAGATAGCACAGCCTCTACGACACGGACGAACAAACGCACACACACCAAAACCTGACCAATTGTGGGGGCTATAAAAATGAAGCTTTCGACCAAGTTTAGCGAAAATGCGTCTAGTAGTTCTCAATATATCTTGCAGGCAAGACCTGTATTTTCATGAAAATGCATGTCTGTAAGGGACATACGTACAGATAGCACAGCCTCTACGACAGGGACGAACAAACGCACACACACCAAAACCTGACCAATTGTGGGGGCTGTAAAAATGAAGCTTTCGACCAAGTTTAGTGAAATTCCGTCTAGTAGTTCTCAATATATCTTGCAAGCAAGACCTGTATTTTCATGAAAATGCATGTCTGTAAGGGACAGACGTACAGATAGCACAGCCTCTACGACACGGACGAACAAACGCACACACAGCAAAACCCGAGCAATTGTGGGGGCTATAAAAATGAAGCTTTCGATCAAGTTTGGTGAAATTCCGTCTAGTAGTTCTCAATATATCCTGCCAGAAAGACCTGTATTTTCATGAAAAGTCATGTCTGTAAGGAACATACGTACCGATAGCACAGCCTCTACGACACGGACGAACAAACGCACACACACCAAAACCTGACCAATTGTGGGGGCTATAAAAATGAAACTTTTGACCAAGTTTAGTGAAATTCCGTCTAGTAGTTCTCAATATATCTTGCAGGCAAGACCTGTATTTTCATGAAAATGCATGGTTTTAAGGGACACACGTACAGATAGCACAGCCTCTACGACACGGACGAACAAAGGCACACGCACCAAAACCTGACCAATTGTGGGGGCTATACAAATGAAGCTTTCGACCAAGTTTAGTGAAATTCCGTCTTGTAGTTCTCAATATATCTTGCAGGCAAGACCTGTATTTTCATGAAAATGCATGTCCGTAAGGGACACACGTACAGATAGCACAGCCTCTACGACACGGACGAACAAACGCACACACACCAAAACCTAACCAATTGTGGGGGCTATAATAATGAAGCTTTCGACCAAGTTTAGTAAAATTCCGTCTAGTAGTTCTCAATATATCTTGCAGACAAGACCTGTATTTTCATGAAAATGCATGTATGTAAGTACAGATAGCACAGCCTCTACGACACGGACGAACAAACGCACACGCACCAAAACCTGACAAATTGTGGGGCTATAAAAATGAAGCTTTCGACCAAGTTTAGTGAAATTCCGTCTAGTAGTTCTCAATATATCTTGCAGGCAAGACCTGTATTTTTACGAAAGGCATGTCTGTAAGGGACATACGTACAGATAGCACAGTCTCTACGACACGGACGAACAAACGCACACACACCAAAACCTGACGATTGTGGGGCTATAAAAATGAAGCTTTCGACCAAGTTTAGTGAAATTCCGTCTAGTAGTTCTCAATATATCTTGCAGGCAAGACCAGTATTTTCATGAAAATGCATGTATGTAAGGGACACACGTACAGATAGCACAGCCTCTACGACACGGACGAACAAACGCACACACACCAAAACCTGACCAGTTATAAAAATGAAGCTTTCGACCAAGTTTAGTGAAATTCTGTCTAGTAGTTCTCAATATATCTTGCAAGCAAGACCTGTATTTTCATGAAAATGCATGTCTGTAAGGGACAGACGTACAGATAGCACAGCCTCTACGACACGGACGAACAAACGCACACACAGCAAAACCTGACCAATTGTGGGGGCTATAAAAATGAAGCTTTCGACCAAGTTTAGTGAAATTCCGTCTAGTAGTTCTCAATATATCTTGCAGGCAAGACCTGTATTTTCATGAAAATGCATGTCTGTAAGGGACACACGTACAGATAGCACAGCCTCTACGACACGGACGAACAAACGCACACACACCAAAACCTAACAATTGTGGGGGCTATAATAATGAAGCTTTCGACCAAGTTTGGTGAAATTCTGTCTAGTAGTTCTCAATATATCTTGCAGGCAAGACCTGTATTTTCATGAAAATCATGTATGTAAGGGACATACGTACGATAGCACAGCCTCTACGACACGGACGAACAGACGCACACACACCAAAACCTAACCAATTGTGGGGGCTATAAAAATGAAGCTTTCGACCAAGTTTAGTGAAATTCCGTCTAGTATTTCTCAACATATCTTGCAGGCAAGACCTGTATTTTCATGAAAATGCATGTTTGTAAGGGACACACGTACAGATAGCACAGCCTCTACGACACGGACGAACAAACGCACACGCACCAAAACCTGACCAATTGTGGGGCTATACAAATGAAGCTTTCGACCAAGTTTAGTGAAATTCCGTCTAGCAGTTCTCAATATATCTTGCAGGCAAGACCTGTATTTTCATGAAAATGCATGTCTGTAAGGGACACACGTACAGATAGCACAGCCTCTACGACGCGGATGAACAAACGCACACACACCAAAACCCGACCAATTGTGGAGGCTATAAAAATGAAGCGTTCGAACGCATGTCTGTAAGGGACATACGTACAGATAGCACAGCCTCTACGACACGGACGAACAAACGCACACACACCAAAACCTAGCCAATTGTGGGGGCTATACAAATGAAGCTTTCGACCAAATTTAGTGAAATTCCGCCTAGTAGTTCTCAATATATCTTGCAGGCAAGACCTGTATTTTCATGAAAATGCATGTATGTAAGGGACATACGTACAGATAGCACAGCCTCTACGACACGGACGAACAAACGCACACGCACCAACACCTGACCAATTGTGGGGGCTATACAAATGAAGCTTTCGACCAAGTTTAGTGAAATTCCGTCTAGTAGTTCTCAATATATCTTGCAGGCAAGACCTGTATTTTCATGAAAATGCATGTCTGTAAGGGACATACGTACAGATAGCACAGCCTCTACGACACGGACGAACAAACGCACACACACCAAACCTGAGCAATTGTGGGGGCTATAAAACTGAAGCTTTCGACCAAGTTTAGTGAAATTCCGTCTAGTAGTTCTCAATATATCTTGCAGGCAAGACCTGTATTTTCATGAAAATGCATGTCTGTAAGGGACATACGTACAGATAGCACAGCCTCTACGACAGGGACGAACAAACGCACACACACCAAAACCTGACCAATTGTGGGGGCTGTAAAAATGAAGCTTTCGACCAAGTTTAGTGAAATTCCGTCTAGTAGTTCTCAATATATCTTGCAAGAAAGACCTGTATTTTCATGAAAATGCATGTCTGTAAGGGACAGACGTACAGATAGCACAGCCTCTACGACACGGACGAACAAACGCACACACAGCAAAACCCGAGCAATTGTGGGGGCTATAAAAATGAAGCTTTCGATCAAGTTTGGTGAAATTCCGTCTAGTAGTTCTCAATATATCCTGCCGGAAAGACCTGTATTTTCATGAAAAGTCATGTCTGTAAGGAACATACGTACCGATAGCACAGCCTCTACGACACGGACGAACAAACGCACACACACCAAAACCTGACCAATTGTGGGGGCTATAAAAATGAAGCTTTCGACCAAGTTTAGTGAAATTCCGTCTAGTAGTTCTCAATATATCTTGCAGGCAAGACCTGTATTTTCATGAAAATGCATGGTTTTAAGGGACACACGTACAGATAGCACAGCCTCTACGACACGGACGAACAAAGGCACACGCACCAAAACCTGACCAATTGTGGGGGCTATACAAATGAAGCTTTCGACCAAGTTTAGTGAAATTCCGTCTTGTAGTTCTCAATATATCTTGCAGGCAAGACCTGTATTTTCATGAAAATGCATGTCCGTAAGGGACACACGTACAGATAGCACAGCCTCTACGACACGGACGAACAAACGCACACACACCAAAACCTAACCAATTGTGGGGGCTATAATAATGAAGCTTTCGACCAAGTTTAGTAAAATTCCGTCTAGTAGTTCTCAATATATCTTGCAGACAAGACCTGTATTTTCATGAAAATGCATGTATGTAAGTACAGATAGCACAGCCTCTACGACACGGACGAACAAACGCACACGCACCAAAACCTGACAAATTGTGGGGCTATAAAAATGAAGCTTTCGACCAAGTTTAGTGAAATTCCGTCTAGTAGTTCTCAATATATCTTGCAGGCAAGACCTGTATTTTTACGAAAGGCATGTCTGTAAGGGACATACGTACAGATAGCACAGTCTCTACGACACGGACGAACAAACGCACACACACCAAAACCTGACGATTGTGGGGCTATAAAAATGAAGCTTTCGACCAAGTTTAGTGAAATTCCGTCTAGTAGTTCTCAAGATATCTTGCAGGCAAGGCCTGTATTTTCATGAAAATGCATGTCTGTAAGGGACATACTTACAGATAGCACAGCCTCTACGACACGGACGAACAAACGCACACACACCAAAACCTGACCAATTGAGGGGGCTATAAAAATGAAGCTTTCGACCAAGTTTAGCGAAAATGCGTCTAGTAGTTCTCAATATATCTTGCAGGCAAGACCTGTATTTTCATGAAAATGCATGTCTGTAAGGGACATACGTACAGATAGCACAGCCTCTACGACACGGACGAAGAAACGCACACACACCAAAACCTGCCCAATTGTGGGGGCTATAAAAATGAAGCTTTCGACCAAGTTTAGTGAAATTCTGTCTAGTAGTTCTCAATATATCTTGCAAGCAAGGCCTGTATTTTCATGAAAATGCATGTCTGTAAGGGACAGACGTACAGATAGCACAGCCTCTACGACACGGACGAACAAACGCACACACACCAAAACCTGACCAATTGTGGGGGCTATAAAATGAAGCTTTCGACCAAGTTTAGTGAAATTCCGTCTAGTAGTTCTCAATATATCTTGCAGACAAGACCTGTATTTTCATGAAAATGCATGTATGTAAGTACAGATAGCACAGCCTCTACGACACGGACGAACAAACGCACACACACCAAAACCTGACCAATTGTGGGGGCTATAAAAATGAAGCTTTCGACCAAGTTTAGTGAAATTCCGTCTAGTAGTTCTCAATATATCTTGCAGGCAAGACCTGTATTTTCATGAAAATGCATGTCTGTAAGGAACATACGTACCGATAGCACAGCCTCTACGACACGGACGAACAAACGCACACACACCAAAACCTGATCAATTGTGGGGGCTATAAAAATGAAACTTTTGACCAAGTTTAGTGAAATTCTGTCTAGTAGTTCTCAATATATCTTGCAGGCAAGACCTGTATTTTCATGAAAATGCATGGCTTTAAGGGACATACGTACAGATAGCACAGCCTCTACGACACGGACGAAAAAACGCACACGCACCAAAACCTGACCAATTGTGGGGGCTATACAAATGAAACTTTTGACCAAGTTTAGTGAAATTCTGTCTAGTAGTTCTCAATATATCTTGCAGGCAAGACCTGTATTTTCATGAAAATGCATGTCTGTAAGGGACATACGTACAGATAGCGCAGCCTCTACGACACGGTCGAACAAACGCACACACAGCAAAACCTGGCCAATTGTGGGGGCTATAAAAATGAAGCTTTCGACCAAGTTTAGTGAAATTCCGTCTAGTAGTTCGCAATATATCTTGCAGGAAAGACCTGTATTTTCATGAAAATGCATGTCTGTAAGGGACATACGTACAGATAGCACAGCCTCTACGACACGGACGAACAAACACACACACACCAAAACCTGACCAATTGTGGGGGCTATAAAAATGAAGCTTTCGACCAAGTTTAGTGAAATTCCGTCTAGTAGTTCTCAATATATCTTGGAGGCAAGACCTGTATTTTCATGAAAATACATGTCTGTAAGGGACACACGTCCAGATAGCACAGCCTCTACGACACGGACGAACAAACGCACACACACCAAAACCTGAGCAATTGTGGGGGCTATAAAAATGAAGCTTTCGACCAAGTTTAGCGAAAATGCGTCTAGTAGTTCTCACTATATCTTGCAGGCAAGACCTGTATTTTCATGAAAATGCATGTCTGTAAGGGACATACGTACAGATAGCACAGCCTCTACGACAGGGACGAACAAACGCACACACACCAAAACCTGACCAATTGTGGGGGCTGTAAAAATGACCAAGTTTAGTGAAATTCCGTCTAGTAGTTCTCAATATATCTTGCAAGAAAGACCTGTATTTTCATGAAAATGCATGTCTGTAAGGGACAGACGTACAGATAGCACAGCCTCTACGACACGGACGAACAAACGCACACACAGCAAAACCCGAGCAATTGTGGGGGCTATAAAAATGAAGCTTTCGATCAAGTTTGGTGAAATTCCGTCTAGTAGTTCTCAATATATCCTGCCAGAAAGACCTGTATTTTCATGAAAAGTCATGTCTGTAAGGAACATACGTACCGATAGCACAGCCTCTACGACACGGACGAACAAACGCACACACACCAAAACCTGACCAATTGTGGGGGCTATAAAAATGAAACTTTTGACCAAGTTTAGTGAAATTCCGTCTAGTAGTTCTCAATATATCTTGCAGGCAAGACCTGTATTTTCATGAAAATGCATGGTTTTAAGGGACACACGTACAGATAGCACAGCCTCTACGACACGGACGAACAAAGGCACACGCACCAAAACCTGACCAATTGTGGGGGCTATACAAATGAAGCTTTCGACCAAGTTTAGTGAAATTCCGTCTTGTAGTTCTCAATATATCTTGCAGGCAAGACCTGTATTTTCATGAAAATGCATGTCTGTAAGGGACACACGTACAGATAGCACAGCCTCTACGACACGGACGAACAAACGCACACACACCAAAACCTAACCAATTGTGGGGGCTATAATAATGAAGCTTTCGACCAAGTTTAGTAAAATTCCGTCTAGTAGTTCTCAATATATCTTGCAGACAAGACCTGTATTTTCATGAAAATGCATGTATGTAAGGGACATACGTACAGATAGCACAGCCTCTACGACACGGACGAACAAACGCACACACACCAAAACCTGACAAATTGTGGGGCTATAAAAATGAAGCTTTCGACCAAGTTTAGTGAAATTCCGTCTAGTAGTTCTCAATATATCTTGCAGGCAAGACCTGTATTTTTACGAAAGGCATGTCTGTAAGGGACATACGTACAGATAGCACAGTCTCTACGACACGGACGAACAAACGCACACACACCAAAACCTGACGATTGTGGGGCTATAAAAATGAAGCTTTCGACCAAGTTTAGTGAAATTCCGTCTAGTAGTTCTCAAGATATCTTGCAGGCAAGGCCTGTATTTTCATGAAAATGTCATGTCTCGCAAGGACACACTGAATGCTTCACAGCCTCTACGACTTTGGACGAACAAACGCACACACACAAAACCTGACCCGATTGAGGCTATAAAAAGCCAGAAGCTTCGACCGGTTTCATGTAATCTAGTAGTTCTCGAAAGTATATCTTGCAGGCAAGACCTGTATTTCAGCAGAAAATGCATGTCCATGAGGACATACGTACAGATAGCATGCAGCCTCCCGACACGGACGAAGAAACACTTTGCACACCAAAACCTGCCCAATTGTGGGCTATAAAAATGAAGCTTTCGACCAAGTTTAGTGAAATTCCGTCTAGTAGTTCTCAATATCCCATCTTGCAGAGCCCAAGACCTGTCTGCTCTCATGAAAATGCATGTCTGTAAGGGACACACGTACAGATAGCACAGCCTCTACGACACGGACGAACAAACGCACACACACCAAAACCTAACAATTGTGGGGGCTATAATAATGAAGCTTTCGACCAAGTTTGGTGAAATTCTGTCTAGTAGTTCTCAATATATCTTGCAGGCAAGACCTGTATTTTCATGAAAATCATGTATGTAAGGGACATACGTACGATAGCACAGCCTCTACGACACGGACGAACAGACGCACACACACCAAAACCTAACCAATTGTGGGGGCTATAAAAATGAAGCTTTCGACCAAGTTTAGTGAAATTCCGTCTAGTATTTCTCAACATATCTTGCAGGCAAGACCTGTATTTTCATGAAAATGCATGTTTGTAAGGGACACACGTACAGATAGCACAGCCTCTACGACACGGACGAACAAACGCACGCACCAAAACCTGACCAATTGTGGGGGCTATAAAACTGAAGCTTTCGACCAAGTTTAGTGAAATTCCGTCTAGTAGTTCTCAATATATCTTGAGCTTCAAGACCTGTATTTTCATGAAAATAAATGACCCTGTAAGGGACTTACGTACAGATAGCACAGCCTCTACGACGCGGATGAACAAACGCACACACACCGAAAACCCGGCAATTGTGGAGGCTATAAAAATGAAGCGTTCGAACGCATGTCTGTAAAGGACATGAAGCACAGATAGCACAGCCTCTACGACACGGACGAACAAAAGCACACACACCAAAACCTGACCAATTGTGGGGGCTATAAAAATGAAGCTTTCGACCAAGTTTAGTGAAATTCCGTCTAGTAGTTCTCAATATATCTTGCAGGCAGACCTGTATTTTTATGAAAATGCATGTCTGTAAGGGGCAGACGTACAGATAGCACAGCCTCTACGACACGGACGAACAAACGCACACACACCAAACCTGACCAATTGTGGGGGCTATAAAAATGAAGCTTTCGACCAAGTTTAGTGAAATTCCGTCTAGTAGTTCTCAATATATCTTGCAGGCAAGACCTGTATTTTCATGAAAATGCATGTCTGTAAGGGACATAAGTACAGATAGCACAGCCTCTACGACACGGACGAACAAACGCACACACACCAAAACCTAACCAATTGTGGGGGCTATAATAATGAAGCTTTCGACCAAGTTTAGTGAAATTCCGTCTAGTAGTTCTCAATATATCTTGCAGGCAGACCTGTATTTTCATGAAAATGCATGTTTGTAAGGGACATGCGTACAGATAGCACAGCCTCTACGACACGGACGAACAAACGCACACACACCAAAACCTGAACAATTGTGGGGGCTATAAAAATGAAGCTTTCGACCGAGTTGATGAAATTCCGTCTAGTAGTTCTCAATATATCTTGCAGGCAAGACCTGTATTTTCATGAAAATGCATGTCTGTAAGGGACATCCGTACAGATAGCACAGCCTCTACGACACGGACGAACAAACGCACACACACCAAAACCTAACAATTGTGAAGCTTTCGACCAAGTTTAGTGAAATTCCGTCTAGTAGTTCTCAATATATCTTGCAGGCAAGACCTGTATTTTCATGAAAATGCATGTCTGTAAGGGACATACGTACAGATAGCACAGCCTCTACGACAACGGACGAACAAACGCACACACACCAAAACCTGACCAATTGTGGGGGCTATAAAAATGAAGCTTTTGACTAAGTTTAGTGAAATTCCGTCAAGTAGTTCTCAATATATCTTGCAGACAACACCTGTATTTTCATGAAAATGCATGTCTGTAAGGGACATACGTACAGATAGCACAGCCTCTACGACACGGTCGAACAAACGCACACACAGCAAAACCTAACCAATTGTTGGGGCTATAAAAATGAAGCTTTCGACTAAGTTTAGTGAAATTCCGTCTAGTAGTTCTCAATATATCTTGCAGGCAAGACCTGTATTTTCATGAAAATGCATGTCTGTAAGGGACACACGTACAGATAGCACAGCCTCTACGACACGGACGAACAAACGCACACACACCAAAACCTAGCCAATTGTGGGGGCTATGAAAATGAAGCTTTCGACCAAGTGAAATTCCGTCTAGTAGTTCTCAAGATATCTTGCAGCCAAAGCCTGTATTTTCTTGAAAATGCGTGTCTGTAAGGGACATACGTACAGATAGCACAGCCTCTACGACACGGACGAACAAACGCACACACACCAAAACCTGGCCAATTGTGGGGGCTATAAAAATGAAGCTTTCGACCAAGTTTAGTGAAATTCGGTCTAGTAGTTCTCAATATATCTTGCAGGCAAGACCTGTATTTTCATGAAAATGCATGTATGTAAGGGACACACGTACAGATAGCACAGCCTCTACGACACGGACGAACAAACACACACACACCAAAACCTGACCAATTATAAAAATGAAGCTTTCGACCAAGCTTAGTGAAATTCTGTCTAGTAGTTCTCAATATATCTTGAAAGCAAGACCTGTATTTTCATGAAAATGCATGTCTGTAAGGGACAGACGTACAGATAGCACAGCCTCTACGACACGGACAAACAAACGCACACACAGCAAAACCTGACCAATTGTGGGGGCTATAAAAATGAGGCTTTCGATCAAGTTTAGTGAAATTCCGTCTAGTAGTTCTCAATATATCTTGCAGGCAAGGCCTGTATTTTCATGAAAATGCATGTCTGTAAGGGACACACGTACAGATAGCACAGCCTCTACGACATGCATTTTCATGAAACAAACGCACACACACCAAAACCTAACAATTGTGGGGGCTATAATAATGAAGCTTTCGACCAAGTTTAGTGAAATTCCGTCTAGTAGTTCTCAATATATCTTGCAGGCAAGACCTGTATTTTCATGAAAATGCATGTCTGTAAGGGACATACGTACAGATAGCACAGCCTCTACGACACGGACGAACAAACGCACACACACCAAAACCTGACCAATTGTGGGGGCTATAAAATGAAGCTTTCCACCAAGTTTAGTGAAATTCCGTCTAGTAGTTCTCAATATATCTTGCAGGCAAGACCTGTATTTTCATGAAAATGCATGTCTGTAAGGGACACACGTACAGATAGCACAGCCTCTACGACACGGACGAACAAACGCACACACACCAAAACCTAACCAATTGTGGGGGCTATAAAAATGAAGCTTTCGACCAAGTTTAGTGAAATTCCGTCTAGTAGTTCTCAATATATATTGCAGACAAGACCTGTATTTCCATGAAAATGCATGTCTGTAAGGGACATACGTACAGATAGCACAGCCTCTACGACACGGACGAAGAAACGCACACACACCAAAACCTAGCCAATTGTGGGGGCTGTAAAAATGAAGCTTTCGACCAAGTTTAGTGAAATTCCGTCTAGTAGTTCTCAAGATATCTTGCAGCCAAGCCCTGTATTTTCATGAAAATGCATGTATGTAAGGGACATACGTACAGATAGCACAGCCTCTACGACACGGACGAACAAACGCACACGCACCAACACCTGACCAATTGTGGGGGCTATAAAAATGAAGCTTTCGAACAAGTTTAGTGAAATTCCGTCTAGTAGTTCTCAAGATATCTTGCAGGCAAGACCTGTATTTTCATGAAAATGCATGTCTGTAAGGGACATACGTACAGATAGCATAGCCTCTACGACACGGACGAAGAAACGCACACACACCAAAACCTAGCCAATTGTGGGGGCTGTAAAAATGAAGCTTTCGACCAAGTTTAGTGAAATTCCGTCTAGTAGTTCTCAAGATATCTTGCAGCCGAGCCCTGTATTTTCATGAAAATGCATGTATGTAAGGGACATACGTACAGGTAGCACAGCCTCTACGACACGGACGAACAAACGCACACGCACCGACACCTGACCACCAGGGGGCTATGTAAAATAAGGCTCTTTCACTGTTATGTAAATTCTCATCCAAGGTCCTACATATCTGCAAAAGAGCAAAGTCTGGTTTTCATGTGAAAATGCATGTCCTCGGTGGTGCCAGTTTTTTACATTGGTAGATGTGGAGTGTATCTCTAATGGACATCTGACTTTGCAAGAAACAACAACAACTGCACCCCACAAGGCCTCACTAATTGTAGGCTATAAAAATGAAGCTTTCGACCAAGTTTGAAGAAAAATGCGTCTGCGGTCTCAATATATCTTTGCAGGCGTATCTGTATTTTTCTGCTGAAAATGCATGTCTGTGGGCGGACATACGTACAGATAGGCACAGCCTCTACGACACGGACGAACAAACGCACACACACCAAAAACCTGACCAATTGTGGGGGCTGTAAAAATGAAGCTTTCGACCAAGTTTAGTGAAATTCTGTCTAGTAGTTCTCAATATATCTTGCAAGCAAGACCTGTATTTTCATGAAAATGCATGTCTGTAAGGGACAGACGTACAGACAGCACAGCCTCTACGACACGGACGAACAAACGCACACACAGAAAAAACCCGACCAATTGTGGGGGCTATAAAAATGAAGCTTTCGATCAAGTTTGGTGAAATTCCGTCTAGTAGTTCTCAATATATCTTGCCGGCAAGACCTGTATTTTCATGAAAAGTCATGTCTGTAAGGAACATACGTACCGATAGCACAGCCTCTACGACACGGACGAACAAACGCACACACACAAAAACCTGACCAATTGTGGGGGCTATAAAAATGAAACTTTTGACCAAGTTTAGTGAAATTCCGTCTAGTAGTTCTCAATATATCTTGCAGGCAAGACCTGTATTTTCATGAAAATGCATGGCTTTAAGGGACATACGTACAGATAGCACAGCCTCTACGACACGGACGAACAAACGCACACACACCAAAACCTGACCAATTGTGGGGGCTATAAAAATGAAGCTTTCGATCAAGTTTAGTGAAATTCCGTCCAGTAGTTCTCAACATATCTTGCAGACAAGGCCTTATTTTCATGAAAATGCACGCCTGTAAGGGACACACGTACAGATAGCACAGCCTCTACGACACGGACGAACAAACGCACACACACCAAACACTAACCAATTGTGGGGGCTATAAAAATGAAGCTTTCGGACAAGTTTACTATTTAAATTCCTGTCTAGTACTCCCTAATATATCTGTAAGCAAGACGTATTGACGAAAATGCATAAACTGAAAAAGGACAGACGCAGCAGCGCAGTCTCTCTACGACACGGACGAACAAACGCACACACAGCAAAACCTGACCAATTGTGGGCGCTATAAAAATGAAGCTTTCGATCAAGTTTAGTGAAATTCAGTCTAGCAGTTCTCAATATATCTTGCCGGCAAGACCTGTATTTTCATGAAAAGTCATGTCTGTAAGGGACACACGTACCGATAGCACAGCCTCTACGACACGGACGAACAAACGCACACACACCAAAACCTGACCAATTGCGGGGCTATACAAATGAAGCTTTCGACCAAGTTTAGTGAAATTCCGTCTAGTAGTTCTCAATATATCTTGCAGGCAAGACCTGTATTTTCATGAAAATGCATGTCTGTAAGGCACACACGTACAGATAGCACAGCCTCTACGACACGGACGAACAAACGCACACACACCAAAACCTAACAATTGTGGGGGCTATAATAATGAAGCTTTCGACCAAGTTTAGTGAAATTCCGTCTAGTAGTTCTCAATATATCTTGCAGGCAAGACCTGTATTTTCATGAAAATGCATGTCTGTAAGGGACATCCGTACAGATAGCACAGCCTCTACGACACGGACGAACAAAGGCACACACACCAAAACCTGACCACCTTATCAGGGGGCTATAAAATACCTGTAGCTTCAACAAGTTTAGTGAAATTCCGTCTAGTAGTTCTCAATATGTATAGGTCTTGCAGGCAAGACCTGTATTTTCATGAAAATGCATGTCTGTAGCGGGACTCACGCGACAGATAGTACAGCCTCTACGACACGGACGAACAAACGCACATACACGATAACCTGACCAATTGTGGGGGCTATAAAAATGAAGCTTTCGACCAAGTTTAGTGAAATTCCGTCTAGTAGTTCTCAATATATCTTGCAGCCAAGACCTGTATTTTCATGAAAATGCATGTCTGTTAGGGACATACGTACAGATAGCACAGCCTCTTACGACACGGACGAACAAACGCACACACACACCAAAACCTGACCAATTGTGGGGGCTATAAAAATGAAGCTTTCCACCCAGTTTAGTGAAATTCCGTCTAGTAGTTCTCAATATATCTTGCACGCAAGACCTGTATTTTCATGAAAATGCATGTCTGTAAGGGACACACGTACAGATAGCACAGCCTCTACGACACGGACGAACAAACGCACACACACCAAAACCTAACAATTGTGGGGCTATAATAATGAAGCTTTCGACCAAGTTTAGTGAAATTCCGTCTAGTAGTTCTCAATATATCTTGCAGGCAAGACCTGTATTTTCATGAAAATGCATGTCTGTAAGGGACATACGTCCAGCCTAGCACAGCCTCTACCATACGGACGAACAAACGCAGACACACCAAAACCTGACCAATTGTGGGGGCTATAAAAATGAAGCTTTCCACCAAGTTTAGTGAAATTCCGTCTAGTAGTTCTCAATATATCTTGCAGGCAAGACCTGTATTTTCATGAAAATGCATGTATGTAAGGGACACACGTACAGATAGCACAGCCTCTACGACACGGACGAACAAACGCACACACACCAAAACCTGACCTATTATAAAAATGAAGCTTTCGACCAAGGTTAGTGAAATTCTGTCTAGTAGTTCTCAATATATCTTGCAAGCAAGACCTGTATTTTCATGAAAATGCATGTCTGTAAGGGACAGACGTACAGATAGCACAGCCTCTACGACACGGACGAACAAACGCACACACAGCAAAACCTGACCAATTGTGGGGGCTATAAAAATGAAGCTTTCGATCAAGTTTAGTGAAATTCCGTCTAGTAGTTCTCAATATATCTTGCAGGCAAGGCCTGTATTTTCATGAAAATGCATGTCTGTAAGGGACGTACACGGACGAACAAACGCACACGCACCAAAACCTGACCAATTGTGGGGCTATACAAATGAAGCTTTCGACCAAGTTTAGTGAAATTCCGTGTAGTAGTTCTCAATATATCTTGCAGGCAAGACCTGTATTTTCATGAAAATGCATGTCTGTAAGGGACACACGTACAGATAGCACAGCCTCTACGACAAGGACGAACAAACGCACACACACCAAAACCCGACCAATTGTGGAGGCTATAAAAATGAAGCGTTCGAATGCATGTCTGTAAGGGACATACGTACAGATAGCACAGCCTCTACGACACGGACGAACACACGCACACACACCAAAACCTAGCCAATTGTGGGGGCTATACAAATGAAGCTTTCGACCAAGTTTAGTGAAATTCCGTCTAGTAGTTCTCAATATATCTTGCAGGAAAGACCTGTATTTTCATGAAAATGCATGTCTGTAAGGGACACACGTACAGATAGCACAGCCTCTACGACACGGACGAACAAACGCACACACATCAAAACCTAGCCAATTGTGGGGCTATACAAATGAAGCTTTCGACCAAGTTTAGTGAAATTCCGTCTAGTAGTTCTCAATATATCTTGCAGGCAAGACCTGTGTTTTCATGAAAATGCATGTCTGTAAAGGACATACGTACAGATAGCACAGCCTCTACGACACGGACGAACAAACGCACACACACCAAAACCTGACCAATTGTGGGGGCTATAAAAATGAAGCTTGCGACCAAGTTTAGTGAAATCCTGTTTAGTAGTTCTGAAGATATCTTGCAGGCAAGGCCTGTATTTTGATGAAAATGCATGTCTGTAAGGGACATACATAGAGATAGCACAGCCGCTACGACACGGACGAACAAACGCACACACCTCAAAAGCTGACCAATTGTGGGGGCTATAAAAATGAAGCTTTCGACCAAGTTTAGTGAAATTCCGTCTAGTAGTTCTCAATATATCTTGCAGGCAAGACCTGAATTTTCATGAAAATGCATGTCTGTAAGGGACATACGTACAGATAGCACAGCCTCTACGACACGGACGAACAAACGCACACACACCAAAACCTAGCCAATTGTGAGGGCTATAAAAATGAAGCTTTCGACCAAGTGAAATTCCGTCTAGTAGTTCTCAAGATATCTTGCAGCCAAAGCCTGTATTTTCATGAAAATGCGTGTCTTTAAGGGACATACGTACAGAGAGCACAGCCTCTACGACACGGACGAACAAACGCACACACACCAAAACCTGACCAATTGTGGGGGCTATAAAAATGAAGCTTTCGACCAAGTTTAGTGAAATTCCGTCTGGTAGTAGTTCTCAATATATCTTGCAGGCAAGACCTGTATTTTCATGAAAATGCATGTATGTAAGGGACACACGTACAGATAGCACAGCCTCTACGACACGGACGAACAAACGCACACACACCAAAACCTGACCAATTATAAAAATGAAGCTTTCGACCAAGTTTATGAAATTCTGTCTAGTAGTTCTCAATATATCTTGCAAGCAAGACCTGTATTTTCATGAAAATGCATGTCTGTAAGGGACATACGTACAGATAGCACAGCCTCTACGACACGGACGAACAAACGCACACACACCAAAAACCTGACCAATTGTGGGGGCTATAAAAATGAAGCTTTCGACCAAGTTTAGTGAAATTCCGTCTAGTAGTTCTCAATATATCTTGCAGGCAAGACCTGTATTTTTATGAAAATGCATGTCTGTAAGGGACACACGTACAGATAGCACAGCCTCTACGACACGGACGAACAAACGCACACACAGCAAAACCCGACCAATTGTGGGGGCTATAAAAATGAAGCTTTCGATCAAGTTTAGTGAAATTCCGCCTAGTAGTTCTCAATATATCTTGCCGGCAAGACCTGTATTTTCATGAAAAGTCATGTCTGTAAGGAACATACGTACCGATAGCACAGCCTCTACGACACGGACGAACAAACGCACACACACCAAAACCTGACCAATTGTGGGGGCTCTAAAAATGAAACTTTTGACCAAGTTTAGTGAAATTCCGTCTAGTAGTTCTCAATATATCTTGCAGGCAAGACCTGTATTTTCATGAAAATGCATGGCTTTAAGGGACACACGTACAGATAGCACAGCCTCTACGACACGGACGAACAAACGCACATACAGGATAACCTGACCAATTGTGGGGGCTATAAAAATGAAGCTTTCGACCAAGTTTAGTGAAATTCCGTCCAGTTGTTCTCAATATATCTTGCAGGCAAGACCTGTATTTTCATGAAAATGCATGTCTGTAAGGGACATCCGTACAGATAGCACAGCCTCTACGACACGGACGAACAAACGCACACACAGCAAAACCTGACCAATTGTGGGGGCTATAAAAATGAAGCTTTCGATCAAGTTTAGTGAAATTCCGTCTAGTAGTTCTCAATATATCTTGCAGGCAAGGCCTGTATTTTCATGAAAATGCATGTCTCTAAGGGACATACTTACGATAGCACAGCCTCTACGACACGGACGAACAAACGCACACACACCAAAACCTGACCAATTGTGGAGGCTATACAAATGAAGCTTTTGACCAAGTTTAGTGAAATTCCGTCTAGTAGTTCTCAATATATCTTGCAGGCAAGACCTGTATTTTCATGAAAATGCATGTCTGTAAGGGACATACGTACAGATAGCACAGCCTCTACGACACGGAGGAACAAACGAACATACACCATAACCTGACCAATTGTGGGGGCTATAAAAATGAAGCTTTCGACCAAGTTTAGTGAAATTCCGTGTCCTAGTTCTCAATATATCTTGCAGGCAAGACCTGTATTTTCATGAAAATGCATGTCTGTAAGGGACACACGCACAGATAGCACAGCCTCTACGACACGGACGAACAAACGCACACACACCAAAACCTGACCAATGTGGAGCAATAAAAATGAAGCTTTCGACCAAGTTTAGTAAAATTCCGTCTAGTAGTTCTCAATATATCTTGCAGGCAAGACCTGTATTTTCATGAAAATGCATGTCTGTAAGGGACACACTTACAGATAGCACAGCCTCTACGACACGGACGAACAAACGCACACACACCAAAACCTGACCAATTGTGGGGGCTATAAAAATGAAGCTTTCGACCATGTTTAGTGAAATTCCGTCTAGTAGTTCTCAATATAACTTGCAGGCAAGACCTGTATTTTCATGAAAATGCATGTCTGTAAGGGACACACGTACAGATAGCACAGCCTCTACGACACGGACGAACAAACGCACACGCACCAAAACCTGACCAATTGTGGGGCTATACAAATGAAGCTTTCGACCAAGTTTAGTGAAATTCCGTCTAGTAGTTCTCAATATATCTTGCAGGGAAGACCTGTATTTTCATGAAAATGCATGTCTGTAAGGGACACACGTACAGATAGCACAGCCTCTACGACACGGACGAACAAACGCACACACAGCAAAACCTAACAATTGTGGGGGCTATAATAATGAAGCTTTCGACCAAGTTTAGTGAAATTCCGTCTAGTAGTTCTCAATATATCTTGCAGCCAAGACCTGTATTTTCATGAAAATGCATGTCTGTAAGGGACATACGTCCAGCCTAGCACAGCCTCTACCACACGGACGAACAAACGCACACACACCAAAACCTGACCAATTGTGGGGGCTATAAAAATGAAGCTTTCCACCAAGTTTAGTGAAATTCCGTCTAGTAGTTCTCAATATATCTTGCAGGCAAGACCTGTATTTTCATGAAAATGCATGTCTGTAAGGGACACACGTACAGATAGCACAGCCTCTACGACACGGACGAACAAACGCACACACACCAAAACCTAACAATTGTGGGGGCTTAGTGAAATTCCGTCTAGTAGTTCTCAATATATCTTGCAGGCAAGACCTGTATTTTCATGAAAATGCATGTCTGTAATTGACATACGTACAGATAGCACAGCCTCTACGACACGGACGAACAAACGCACACACAGCAAAACCCGACCAATTGTGGGGGCTATAAAAATGAAGCTTTCGACCAAGTTTAGTGAAATTCCGTCAAGTAGTTCTCAATATATCTTGCAGACAAGACCTGTATTTTCATGAAAATGCATGTCTGTAAGGGACATACGTACAGATAGCACAGCCTCTACGACACGGACGAACAAACGCACACACACCAAAACCTGACCAATTGTGGGGGGCTATAAAAATGAAGCTTTCGACCAAGTTTAGTGAAATTCCGTCTAGTAGTTCTCAATATATCTTGCAGGCAAGACCTGTATTTTCATGAAAATGCATGGCTTTAAGGGACACACGTACAGATAGCACAGCCTCTACGACACGGACGAACAAACGCACATACACGATAACCTGACCAATTGTGGGGGCTATAAAAATGAAGCTTTCGACCAAGTTTAGTGAAATTCCGTCCAGTTGTTCTCAATATATCTTGCAGGCAAGACCTGTATTTTCATGAAAATGCATGTCTGTAAGGGACATCCGTACAGATAGCACAGCCTCTACGACACGGACGAACAAACGCACACACAGCAAAACCTGACCAATTGTGGGGGCTATAAAAATGAAGCTTTCGATCAAGTTTAGTGAAATTCCGTCTAGTAGTTCTCAATATATCTTGCAGGCAAGGCCTGTATTTTCATGAAAATGCATGTCTCTAAGGGACATACTTATTGATAGCACAGCCTCTACGACACGGACGAACAAACGCGCACACACCAAAACCTGACCAATTGTGGGGGCTATACAAATGAAGCTTTTGACCAAGTTTAGTGAAATTCCGTCTAGTAGTTCTCAATATATCTTGCAGGCAAAACCTGTATTTTCATGAAAATGCATGTCTGTAAGGGACATACGTACAGATAGCACAGCCTCTACGACACGGAGGAACAAACGAACATACACCATTACCTGACCAATTGTGCGGGCTATAAAAATGAAGCTTTCGACCAAGTTTAGTGAAATTCCGTGTACTAGTTCTCAATATATCTTGCAGGCAAGACCTGTATTTTCATGAAAATGCATGTCTGTAAGGGACACACGCACAGATAGCACAGCCTCTACGATACGGACGAACAAACGCACACACACCAAAACCTGACCAATGTGGAGCTATAAAAATGAAGCTTTCGACCAAGTTTAGTAAAATTCCGTCTAGTAGTTCTCAATATATCTTGCAGGCAAGACCTGTATTTTCATGAAAATGCATGTCTGTAAGGGACACACTTACAGATAGCACAGCCTCTACGACACGGACGAACAAACGCACACACACCAACACCTGACCAATTGTGGGGGTTATAAAAATGAAGCTTTCGACCATGTTTAGTGAAATTCCGTCTAGTAGTTCTCAATATAACTTGCAGGCAAGACCTGTATTTTCATGAAAATGCATGTCTGTAAGGGACATACGTACAGATAGCACAACCTCTACGACACGGACGAACAAACGCACACACAGCAAAACCTGACCAATTGTGGGGGCTATAAAAATGAAGCTTTCGACCAAGTTTAGTGAAATTCCATCTAGTAGTTCTCAATATATCTTGCAGGCAAGACCTGTATTTTCATGAAAATGCATGTCTGTAAGGGGCACACGTACAGATAGCACAGCCTCTACGACACGGACGAACACACGCACACACACCAAAACCTAACAATTGTGGGGGCTATAATAATGAAGCTTTCGACCAAGTTTAGTGAAATTCCGTCTAGTAGTTCTCAATATATCTTGCAGGCAAGACCTGTATTTTCATGAAAATGCATGTCTGTGAGGGACATACGTACAGATAGCACAGCCTCTACGACACGGACGAACAAACGCACACACACCAAAACCTGACCAATTGTGGGGGCTATAAAATGAAGCTTTCCACCAAGTTTAGTGAAATTCCGTCTAGTAGTTCTCAATATATCTTGCAGGCAAGACCTGTATTTTCATGAAAATGCATGTCTGTAAGGGACACACGTACAGATAGCACAGCCTCTACGACACGGACGAACAAACGCACACACA